>JARYGA010023178.1:0-49373 GCA_030545235.1 Helianthus tuberosus
GGTCATCAGTTTCCCTTTCTCTCGGTTTATCACAAGACTCGGGTCAACTTTTGATGTGATCAGTGTTTTGAGAGCATCCAGCTGTTTTTCTATCTTGTTGTAGTCTGGCCTTTTAGAAGTGCCTGAGACTGTTATCTTTCTTTTCTTCAGCCGCTCATAAGCCTCATCGGTATACTGCTTTGTCCATTTTGCTATGGCTTCAGCAGTATCCACCTTAGCATCTATCAGTTCCTTCTTTTTCTTTTTGTATTCAGAAGTAAGATCAGCAATTAGCTTTTTGTACTTATTCCAATTTGGGGCTGTCTTCTTCTTACTTGGATCATTTTTAATCCTTTCAATCCTGTTAGCTTCATGCTTTAAAGTGATTATTGGCCATTCTTCAAACTGCTTTTCATCAGCTAAATAGAATTTTTCTTTCATTATATATGCAAGATACTCTTTTCTTATTGCTTTTCGTTGATCTGCCTTTTCTTTGCTTAGATCGTGTGCAAAGTCTTCCATTAGCTTGACCTTTGTGAGCAAGAGTACCATTCTTTCTGCAATGGATTCATCACCTTCATCTTTGCATTCAAGTTTAGCTCGAATCCTTGCCTGCCTTGCTTTTAATTCGAGATATTCATCCATGTTTTCTGGGACTATGAAGCCAATGAGGGAAGGGAATCTTCTATATGAAGGATCTTCCTCGGTGTAAAATTGTCTCATCTCATTTTTCACAACATCTAGTTCCAGTGGATATTTCGCGGCAACAGGATCATATTTCTCATCAGTGACTTGATTTGTTTCTCTTTTTCTTTTGTGGAGCTTTACTGATGAAGAGGATTTTAGTTGTGATGCAGGAATGATAAGAGCAGTGGTGGATGGTTGACTAACAGCTGTTGAAACAACTGGTGTTTCAACCTCTGTTGTCATTACAACTACTGATGTGTCAGTAGATGTCTTCTGCTTTTGAGCAGGGGTTGAAGGTGGTAAAGTGGTTTTTGATGGTGGTGATGGTGGTGATGGTGGTGGTGACTCATCATCAGGAATGAAAACCCTTCTCCTTTTTATTGTAGGAGAGGCTGATGATGTCGTTGGTGGATCAGTGGTTTGAATGGTGGAAAGTGTCTGACAAACAGTTGTTGAAAGTACTGGTGTCTCAACCACTGTTGTCATTACAGCAGATGTTGTAACATCTGCTGTCTTCTGCTTTATGGCAGGAGGCAATGGTGGTGAAATGATTGTAGATGATGATGGTGATAGAGCAGTGGTTGTGGTGGTGTGTGTTGAAGTTGTGTGTGTTGATGAGATGGCAGCTGTTTGGCTACCGACAACAGTTTTTGTAACCACTGCTGTATCAGCTGCTTGGATGGAAGTTTCAGATTTTGAATCTTTTGAGATTTTAGATGGTTGTTTTCCTTGTTCTGGTTCAACATACAGACCATCCTCAATTCCCTTTTTCTTCAACTGTTTGACATTCTCCCCCTTTTTGGCATTATCTGCAAGGGGGTTATCCATAAAAAGGATAGTAGAGGGAACTTTTCCAGAAGTGCTTTGGAGATGAGCCTTGATAGCTTTGATGTCTGCTTGAGTATCTTTAAATCTCGACTCCACCATGTTTGTCAACATTTTCACATGTATCTCATGCTGCTGATCAGCCATCTGTTTTTGTTTTTCAAGTAAGGGCTGGAAAATATTCCACAGCTCATTTGGAGCAATTGCAGGTTGTGCAGATGCTTGAGCTGGAGCAGCAGTGGATTGTGCTTTTTGAGCTTTTAGCAGCTGCTGCACCATATCCTTTATCTCAACAACTGATGTTTCGAGTTTTTCAACTCTGCCCGTCAATTCCTGATATTTTGAATCATCACCCATTTTAATGGGATCATCTGAATCCCCACCAGCAGTGGTTGTATCAATGTGTGACTTAGGAACTGAATCCCAAAAATCACCCATTGATGCCCCTTGTTCTTGGTACTGGGGACTTCTTTCTTCAGCACTTGATAAACCTTTGATGGTACCAGTGGTTAGAACCAACTCATTGGTGGTTACCGACGGTGCTATGGAAGAAATTGCCTTCAAGGGAGTCTTACTAATGAAACAACTGTCCAACTGAAGATCTGTTGATCCATCAGTTGTAGTTGCTGCTTCACTTGAACTACCACCGAGAGTTACTTGTAACTCAGGGGGTGTAACCTCCTCAGTTGTTGCTTGGATAGCAGAGGTATAAGCATCAGACCCAGTCACTTGTTGGAGTGTACTCTCTTTGATGAGTGATTGAGAGGAACTGGTTTTTGTCTGAGCTATATCAACTGCATGCAACAAAGGTAGCATGGATTGTGGTAATATTATTGGTGAGGGTATGGGAGTTGAAAGAGACATGTCCTTGGGATCAGGACTGAGGAAGATGGATCCGATTGAATCCAGAGCTTCATATTGTGGGGTCCCTGTGCTTACAACCTGATCCTTTTGTGAGGATGCGGGAGGAGTATGAGGCAAAGGTGGAGATCTTTCTACCAACTGCTGTGAGGAAGTAGCAGCAGTAGTTTGTGGTGACATTTGTGTTGTCACTGGCATTTTCTCTAGGATCTCATCTTCCAGAGTTGCCTTTGTTTTGGGTTTGGGGGGTTTTCTGGATGTTTTCTTTTTGGTCTTTTTGGTAGTGGCAGGTGTGGGTTTCAAAGCAGTGGTAGTGCTGCTATGATCACCTGGAGCAGTGGGCTCAGCGGCATATGTCTGAGGAGCAGTGGTAACTGCCAAATTCTGCTCAGACACCTCTGCTTTTGTTTTTATTGGTGCCAACATTCTAGTGAATGTTTCAGGTGTTAAACTTTTTATTTGAAAATAAACACCTTGTTTTAGCAAATTTTCATTTTCTTTTTCAAATTTTTGTTTAAAATAGTAGCTTAGAAACCTTGGAAAAAGTAAAAATGCTTTGCTATCAACGTTTTTGACCAAGTCATTGAAGATTTCCTGGGAGTAATTGTAATCTTTATTATTTAAAATAGCATAGCCCAGGCATTGAATCTTCAATGGTATTTCGTTAAACGCTGTTGTTTTATTTGAAACACACATCAAAAGTGTGTGAAATAAAAATCTGGGTGCAGACGGAAAATAACCTTTTTGTAAGGTATCTACCTTTGATTGTTCTGCATACCCTCTTTTCAAAAAGTCAGTTTTCAATTCGGTTTTGTCAAAGAAAGTTTTACCTTTCTGATCATTGAGTTTAAAGACTTCTGAGATTGTTTGTGGAGTGATTTGGATCGCTTTACCCTGTATCGAGGAGTTGATGGCTACTACTTTATCGTCTTGTTTCTCAAGCGTAGCATTTTTCCAGAACTCTCTCTGGGTTTGCAGGTAAATGGGAGCGTCTGCTGTTATCAAAGTTTTGTACTTTGATTCAGATAAGGTGTCAATGATGGAATCGAAGGTGTGGTTGTTTGTGGGTTTTGTGAGTAAACCCACATAGTTATGAGGAGATTTGTATGGTATTTCAACGGATTCAGCGGCCGTTTGAGCGACCTCTTTTGAAGATGATGGTGATTTTGATTTTGATTTCGATTTTGATTTCGTCATTTTTGATGAAGAAGATCGAAGAATGCTTTGAGAAGGAAGGTTGGAAACCGCTTTGAGAAAAGAATTTTAGAATTCAATTCGACAGTGTAAAACCCTGTTTGGGGTTTTGATCAGGTTTTTATTTAGGGAAAAGAAAAATGAATGCTGATGTGGCAGCGGTTACAAAGATCTGATGGCTAAAAACTGACCACGTGTCAAGCTCTGATGAACTGGATGAATAGCGGAGAACAGTTGTTTTGAAAGCCACTGATGTAGCAAACATCAGTGGTTACAACGGTAATAATGTGACAGTGGATGATTTTTACTATCAGTAGATAGTATATCAGTGGATAAGACACTAATTTTGAACATCAGTGTTTGCTAAGAAGGTGAAAGGTCAGTGGTTGACTTTCAGCAGTGGAAAGTAATTAGGAAACAGATGTTTGAACAAGACAGTGGTTAGAGGTAAAGTAATGATTTGAAAGACCAGTATGTCAGCAACTGTTTTGAGAATTTTCATTCAAGGTTTTGCCACATGTCAATTACACATTTTGAAGCTTTTTCAACCTCTTGTCAGTGGTTTAGTACCCCAGATGATGTAAATATTTTACTAAGGCAACTCATCCTTGTTATAATATTTGAATTAAAACATGAGTGCCCAAGTATTTTAAGATCTGTTGACAATCAATCCTTTTTATAAAGTAAGAACAAACTTGAGTTTGTCATGACCTTGACAACTATACCATTTTCTTTTGATCTGCTTGAGGATAATTTAACCAACAAAAATAAAGGTTATCTATCCTGACAGGAGATTGAAACTTTTACTATCAAAAACCAGTAAAAGCTCAAAAATATATCATTCCAAACAAAATAGAGAATAATATATCCTGCTTTATTCGAGAAAAATCCTTTTTAGAAAAAAAAAATTAAAGGATTTTCTAAAAATAGCACCGAAAGAGCCTGGTAAAACAATAATAAAGCACATAATCATCTCATGCTCAAGTTTATGAGAATGGTCAGTGGTTGAATGACAGTGGTATGAATTTTAACTGCATTTTGTCCACTGTCTGGTACCATTTTCTTGTTGATTGATTGACAAACAGAAATGAGGACACATGTTCACATGAGTTTTTTCAAAATCCTGTTATAGACTTTGTTACTATGTGATGTTTCTGAAAATTTGTCTAGTCCTTTTAAAAGTTTATTCACTGGAAATACCATGTTCACCTGAACCTTTTCTTGAAACAATGATTACACACAGTTGCTTTGATGATCATTTTTACCCCAACTTTTGGCTCTAAAGTGTTTTATGTTTATACTCTTTTTTCTGACTTCAAAAGTTTTGAGATAAACACACTTCTGAGTTTTTGTGAATTTTCTTCTTCCCTTTTTACCCTTCCCATTCATAAGTAATAAAATACTTACTAGGAGGTTTTATTGAAGGAATACTTAATCCAGAATCATTTTGCAGTAATGTTTTAAGAGGTTTAGCCATATTTATACAATTTTTTGACCAATCTCACATTACATATGATACGGACTATCTTGACTCCTGTTTTCTTAATGTATTTCAACAGAGTTAATTTGTTCCTTTTGAGGATCTCAACCTGTTTTCAACACATAATATCTAATGACTAAAGTTTTAATTTCCCTCTTTTTACATTAGCAAAAACACTAATGTTTTTATGAACATAGGCTTTTGTTAATCTGATGTTCAACTTTATCATCTAATGTAGTGACATCACAAGTTTTCATCACAACAGTTGAAATCAATTTTGAAAATAAGAAATAATCCCATAGTTTAGCAGATATGTGTTCAAATCTGAAAATTATGATTGACTTGTGCATGATATCACTTGTTGTGTGAAATTTGTGTGTCTTATGACATCTTGGTTGTTTTACAGAGTATTTGAACAACAGCTTTATGCGTGATCATATGTTACTCTGTTTTTCAACAAAATACAACCAACCTTAGTATCAATGAATTTTGAGCCGAACTGTTATGTCAAATTGATTGTTAGATCGAATTTGACTGTCCAGGCTCTGATACCAATTGTTAGGATCGAAGGCTCTCATGATTGTGTTTGTTTGTGTAATTTGAACAATGAATGAATATGAAACAATGTAAAGTGCAGCGGAAATGAATAACAAACTTTGTAAACACAATCAAAGGAGAAAATAGTTTGATAAACATTTGCTTTTCATAGAGTCGAAAGATTACAATTCAAAGCAAAAGATTACATTGCAAGCTTACAAACTAAGCTCCCCCTCAGCCTGATACTACAGTGGTTGGTTGCACAAGATGAAAGGATTGAACTGAGGAGAAGAACTCTCTCAGGACGAATCAAATGTAACAGTACAGAGTACAGTTTCATTTATAGACAATCCAAACCGCTGAGGCATCTCAGCTGACGTCACCATGAAAGCGACGTGTAACAGCCTAATAACCTGTATCTACTGTTCTTATACAAACACTGCTAAACCTTAACTACTGACTATACATGAAACAGATGATATACTAAACTACTGCTCTCTCTTTATGTCAGTGCTTTCCTCAAGGTTGATCAGTCCTTGATTGGGCAGTGCTTTGTCATCAGTAGATTGTACCAGCAGTGCTTAGTTCTCAGCAGTCTTCTGGCTTCATCAGTAGTTAGAAGAACAGCAGCAGTTGTATCCGGGCAGTGGATGCAAGACCATCAGATGTTATAATTACTTTCAAGGGAGAAGACTTAGTGTAAACTGCTGCTTATTATGAATCCACTGTCATGATCCGGTTTTGGCTTTCATTATCTGTTCCTCTGGAAGGGTTCAATCCCAACAACAGTAGCGTAAGTGTTGAACGGTGTGTAAACAGGGTGTCGGGTGGTGATCCGAGCGAATGAGCATAACCTATCCGGACGGATGGTCATCCGATCGGATGGCCATTCGAGTGGGTGTGTGGGTGTTTGCAAAGTTGTTTCTGGAAATTTGAAGTTTTCGTTGTAGCGTTTAAACAACATAGAGTATAGTTGACAAGTCATTCGGTCGGATGGTCATCCGGACGGATGGCCATTCGATCGGATAGCTATTCGACTGGGAAAACGGTGGTTTGTAGTTTTTCGTAAAATTTTCTAAGTGTCAAGCTTTGTGTTGATGGAGACGGCATGACGACGTGTCGAACAATGGAAACACACCAATCTTAGCTCATTCAATCGGACGGGAACCACCCCATTCGATCGTACTCACTGTTCTTTTGATGTAGTTTCATGTTCAACCCGTTATCCGGTCGTCTCTCCGGTGGAAATCCGTTTTCAAGCCAGCTCTCAACTAGGAAATGAGTAGAGAGTCTGAATGTGTCGGGACTCCATCTGTTTTGTGTAGAATGTTGAAGAAAAGTTTGAAATAAATTTAGAGTTGTTGAAATCTTGTTGAGATTTTAAGTTATCAGTGTGGAAATCCTTTAGATCTGAGCTAATCTCGATGAGATGGTGTCACGCAACAGTTTCCATAAGAAACTAAGTGAGAACCACCTTTAAGAAGTCCAAATCAGGTGATTTCGAGAAGAAAGCCAGTGATTTTAATGGAGAAGATGATGTAGAAGTGTGTAGTGATGATGGTTGTACAAGATTTAGGGAGAAATACTTACGAAATAGCCTTGAATCGAGAGAAATAGTACCTGAGTGTGTCTTGAGTGTCTGTGGTCGGATGGAGATGTCAACATCAGAGAATGAACACTCAAGGCTACTATTTATAGGCTGAGAGAGTTAAGGCGGTGCAAGAGAAGTGCAGCGGTCGGATGGCTTGTTGGTCGGATGGCCTTCCGGTCGGATGGCCATCCGAGCGGATGGTCATCCGGACGGTAGTCCATCTGATCGGTTGTTCATCCGATCAGCCAAGTTATGTTTTGTTAGTTTTCGACTTTCGTTTCATGCGTTGAGCGTTGCGTTGCGATAACCACATAACATTAACCACATAATCACATAATCTACACATATAACAACTAAATGCATAAAAGTAAATCCGCGTTTCGAGTTACGTTGCGTTCGTGTTGTGATAGTGTTTAGTCTAACAAGTAATGGAATGCGATAAAATGCGTTTAAATAGTATGTGTTGTAAGTATCGTTAAATGGATAACTGCGTTTTGAATAAGCGTTGTAATAATGCGTTAAATTGCGTCAAAAATAGTTTAAACCCTTTAGAGATAATCGGAATCTCGGGAGTACAAGCATTTACGAATGAAAATACATCGATAAGTAATGACCCGAAGAGTCGGGTTGTTACATCAGGCAAAGGAACCAAGGTCGCATCACAGCACGAAGCATATTCTCAGAAAATTCCACTACATACGTGAAGTTTTGGAAAGAGGAGACATCGTAGTAAAGAAAATTCATACTGATCAGAATCTAGCGGACCCGTTTACTAAGCCTATGCCTCAAGTGAGACACGAGAAGCATGCTGATTATATAGGTCTTAGATATGCTAGACAGTGGCTCTGATTTTGTAATTTAGTAATTTGGTGCATTTTGAACTGTAAACAGTATTTTGTGTTTATTTGAATTTAATGGTTGAATGTCTTTTAAACTGTTATATTTGTGTTCAAATATTAGTATGTTAAGTATCTATGAATATTGTATTCTAAAATGTCCGTAGTCTATCAGATTCGTGAGAACCAATCTGGTAAAAGACTTAGATGGTTGATCCATATAATGGATACTCAAAGTGTTGAGAACCATATTCACTGATATGATTAGTTGAATCATATTGGGCGTAACTTGTAAAATGATCTTCATGGATCTTAGTCATAAGACATTTTGAATAGGTACGATCATTGTATCCTTAGACCTGCGGTACATACTAGAACTAACTTAAATGAATGGTTGCTCTTTGATTCTATCTAACACTGTACGTAACTAGCAGTAATAAGGATAGTTTTGGGAATGATCTAAAGTTTAGTGGAAGTTGTTTGTAGCCAAAGGGATCTGTGCTTCTATACTTAGGAGAGGAACACTATGGCGCCTTTCGTTGGTTTGAACAGGTGTTAAACGCGTGGCCACACTCAAACTAGTAGTAGTTTGCTAAACCACTTTAAATCTGGTACGAAATTAGAAATGGTTGAATAATATATGAGAATGAATAGGATCCATGTCTAATGTTCAACAAGTGTTCAATACAGAGGGATAAATGAGTTGATAACCGGGGCTATAGTATTTGCATAACTAAAGAGCTAATTAGTGCAAATAATTAGTTGACATAAATTTGTCATACCATATCGGGGGCAATATGATGCAGCTAGGCATCCACTATTGTCTACATTGAAACTTACTCGGCCAATCGACCAAGTGGGAGATTGTTGGATATTATGTTCAATTGTTGATTAGAATTCAATGTTGCCGTCAGGGTACGACCCAAAGAGTTACACTTTAGGCAACGAACATTTAACGGTGTTTTAATCGTTAATCACCGTCATGAAATAATAAGCGTAATAAAATAAACGAGTAATTATTTAGAATAATTATGTAGAGGGCTGAATCTCAGAGAATGATGAAGAAATCAGTCGAAATTGAAGAAAAGCCCAAAAAGACAGAAAAAAGGAAAAGTGAAGTTATCACAAGGGCAGAAAGACAAATTGAGAAAGAAAAGAAAGAAAGTTAGAGATTAAGACTTTTGCACATTTGACATTTGGAAAGCTTGGATCCTAGAGAGAGAGTCTAGAGAGAGAAAGTGCAAGAGGTGATTCTCGGAGTGTGTACTTGTCATACTAATCAATAAGAATCACGTTAAAATTATACGTTCTTGTGTTCGATCACGTTCGTGTACGGATTCCGCACGTCACACGTTCGTTACGCAATCGTTCGGAGTGAAAACCGGGACCTACAAGTGGTATCAGAGCAGGAGCTCGATTGCACGGATCAACGCACGATTTCGCACGGAAAATCATCAGAATTTTTGATAAAATTCAAGTATTCTTCTGCAGGACTGGGAGAAAACGCATAACATTTACTGCCTGTTAGAAAAAGAATATACAGAGAAATGAGTAATTGAAGAGGTTGCAAAATTCTTGAGAGAGAGCAGAATTGCTAAGGCATTAACTGATAAAACCATAGTTTACGAATCACATGTTAGATGTTTTTGGAATTCTGCACGATATGAAGAGAAAGATAAAACGATCTACTCTGCAGTAACAAAGAGAGATAAGAAGGGAAAGAAAATAGATTTGGAGATTAAGATAAAAGTTGGTGATGTAAGACGTGTGTTAGACTTACGTGATTCTGATAATGATCCAACCATTATCTCTGAACGTCTAGCAAAAGGTTTGTGGTGCAGAATGGGGTTCACAGGAAGTGTCAATGGAAAGATCTTGAAAACGAGTTTCAGTAATGCTTACAAGTTCTTGGTACACTGTGTTATTCATGCTTTATCACACAGGAAGGGTGCCTATGATGAAGCTTCAGACTATATCATGAATATTGTCACTTGCCTTGTGTTAAACCGGCCATATAATGTTTCTCAAGTGATTTTTGACTACATGACTGAAAATGCAAAGGCTGAAAACAAGAAGTACATTATGTATCCTCGCTTTGTTCAGATGTTGATTGATGATAAGTTCAAAGACCTTGAGAAGAGTGATGATGATATTTTGGGACTGAGACACATGACAGCAGAAACAATAAGCAGACTTACTAAGGGTCCGAACACAGGAGCAAAAAGGATGATATGCAGAATTAGCACACCAGCTTATGTTGCTCCAGAGAATGATGTTTGGAGACATCAAAACAGTGATTCTGACAATGAAGATGAGAAAATGAGTTTGTTTTCTGAAAATAATACTAGATGGTGGTGTGTAAAGGATGGGAAGAGAAAGAGAACTCCCAAGTCATCCCCTACAGTTCCGATTCCAAAGGAACCAGTTCCTAAGATTGTTATTAAGGGTACAGTGAAAGGGGGAGTAATAAGAGAAATTTAGAAATTTGTGGTTCGAAGTTTTTTGAAATATGTTGAATATTGTTGCTGTTATACTTGGTGTTCACCGCTCGGATGGCAATCTGAGCGGATGACCATCCGAGTCAAGTCACCTCCTTTCAAAATTCATTTAAAAAACGTTGACCTGTTGACCCACTCGCTCGGACAGCAATCCGAGGCACTGCAATTCATTTAAAAAAATTTTGACTTTTATTGACTGTCACCCACTCGGATTACCATCCGGTCGGACGACAATCCGAGTCACAACATCCCACCCGAGCGTGTCACTTGGTCAAACCTGTTTAAAAGCTTTAGTCAGTCAACATTGTCAGCAGTACATGTGATTCATTAATTGCTTTCGGTGAGTCTGTGAAATTCATTACAGGTGTCACATGATGAACTTGAATTAATTCATCATTAAACTTGTCGGCCATTGTTATAGTTGATTACATGTGATTCTTGATCAAAATTAAAGCAATGATTGACTGCATATTCTATGTGATTCATTAATTGCAAGACTGTTTGCATGTGATTATATCAAATTTGTCAGCCATTGATTTCATACATCCATAAATTGCATGTCATCAGTTAGTTCGGTCAAATAGGATCAAGATTTGAATTGCTGTTGTCGGCCATTGTTAACTGCATGTGAATTGTCAGTCTGCATGTATTGATTGAATTTCAAATATCATTCATTGACACTTCCAAAATGTTTGCTGTTCAAGAAGGTGTTCACCGGTCGGATGGCAATCCGACCGGATGACCATCTGATTCAATTGTCATCATTCCAATTCATTTAAAAGGTTGACCTGTTGACTGTTCATCGTTCGGATTACTATTCGACCGGATAGTAATCCGTGTTGACTTGTTGACCTATCCGACCGGATAGCAATCCGTGTTGACTTGTTGACCTATCCGACCGGATAGCAATCCGTGTCACAACATCTCATCTGACTCACGTTCCATTTAATGATTGCATGTGAATGTTGACTAATTGAAGCGGTTGTCTGCCATAGTCTTGATATTATCTCAATAATTGAAGAGGTCCTATAGGATTTACATTGGATAAATAGTTGTTAGCCATCAATCCTAAATTTGATTTCATGTTGACAGTTTACATGTGAACATTATAGTCGGCCATTCATTGATTACATTGCATGTGCTAATTGTCAGCATATCGTTCATTGTTTGCATGTGACATTTATTTGTGTCAATTTGCATATGATTTTGCTTTGATATTCAAAAGAGGTCAAAGAAGTCAACAAGTAATCCGGTCGGACAACTCACCCGATCGGACAACAGTTTTGACTTTTTGTGCCACGTCACATACTTTCACATATTCACTTCGTTTTTAAACTGATTGTTTGTTTGTTTGTTTACAGGTGATTCGAGGTGATTTACAAGGCGCAAAAATCAAGAAGTTGAAATTTTGTGGACTTTGAACTTAAAAAAAAAAATTGAATCAAGTCACTTAACAAAGAAATTGTGATAAAAATGTTTGATGAACAGGAAAACAAGAATCTTGAAAATATAAATAATTGGCCTAGTGAATCTTGGTACGAAAGGAGAAATGATAAGAATGTTTATGTTAAAAGATTCAAAAATTTCTTGTGTATGAAGAATGAATCATTGGAGAAGCTGGATAAACGGTTTGATGAGTTAATTAACAAGTTGGATAGATGTGTGATAAGGTTTTCAAATGATGAAAAATTTTCAAAATTTGCGGATGCATTACCTTTGGAATGGAATGAATTCTTGAGTGAACTGAAAAGGGATTCTAGTTTCTCATACTTTGGTTTAAGAGATTTCATCAATAAGCTTAAACTAGACAAGCTTGATAAAGACAAAAGAAAAGAGAAGTTGATGAATGAAATAAAAGAGGATTTAGAAAAAATCAATTTGGATGTGATTATTGAAATGAGGAAAAGAATCTCTGTGTGTCTTGCTGCAAAAAATGTCATGAAATATGATATTAAGAGAGGTTGCTATATAGATGAAAAGGCAAACCCTCTTGATTTTGTTAAAATTTTCTGTGCAGGAACGTACAAAATGGAAACAAAAAAAGAGGCTGATGTTGGAAAGATAAATGAAAAATGCTCAAAATGTAATAGATCTGAAGCAGACAATGTCAAACTAGTGAAAGATGTGGAGAATTTGACAGTGGAAAACAAAACTTTGAAAGATGAGAAGAAATCTGTTGAGGAACAGATTCTGGAGTTGCGCTTGAATTGTGAAAAACTGAAATCTGAAAATAACAAACTTTTAAAGAATGTTGAGAGTTTGTCATTAGAAAACAAAAATTTGAAAAATTGGGAAAATGATTTTGAAAATCAAATAAAAATTTTAGAAAAAGAAAAATCTATTTTTGGCAAAAATAATCTTGAAAAGCAAGAAGCAATAACTGTTAGTGCATTTATGTCTATCGCCTCCGTCATCTCAAATCGTAGCTGAAACTGTTTAATTCTAGGTTTTATTGTAATATCTAGTTTAGAAAGGAAAGGTGGCATTATTGTAAATAAGGAGAATCTCCTTATATCCTTGGCCTATAAATAGGAACCTAAGGTGTTAGGTTTAGAACTTTTGTCACATTTGAGACTTGGAGCTTTGAAGGTCAGAGAGAGAAGCTAGAGAGAGAAAGTGACATCGTGATTCAGGTGCTTTGTACGATTTCATATCAATCAATAGAATCACCGATTATATTACGTTTTCGTGTGTTCGGTCACGTTCGTGTACGGATTCCACACGTCACACGTTCGGTTCGCAATCGAAACGGAGTCAAAACCGGTCCAACAAGTGGTATCAGAGCATCCAGGGAGCTGAATCGAGATCAACGACACCGAATTCACCGGAATTCAAGCTTATTCTGCCGATCAGAGTCAAATTTCACCGAAGATTTGACATATTTCTTCTCTTTCTACTCATTTCTTGCATTATTTCTCAGTTTGTCACTATAAAACCAGAAAAACTTAAAATTGAACGTGAATCTACGGTTAAAAAATGATAAAATCGATATCATTTGATTCGCAATCAATCAAAGTATAATCCTACTAAGTTTCATAATCAAATTCAATCTAAAACGAGATCAAATTCATCAAAAACCATGTTTATCTGTTCATATGTGATGACGTCATCCACTCGCTCGGACAGCTGTCCGAACGGATTGGATTAGTTAGTATCTGCTAGTTGCTTGCTGACATCATCAGTGTTACTTGCTCGGATTACTATCCGAGTGGTGTGATTCATTTTGATCAAGAACATCAGCTTACGTCATCATCTCACCCGATCGGATAACAATCCGATCAGATAGGATTTGAAAGTTCTTAATCTCATTTTCACTTCTAAACCTGTCATCCGATCGGATCACCATCCGAGTGGTGAAAGATTGAAAAGTCAACTTTCAAAGTCAAGCTTGTCACTCGAACGAACAACCATCCGAGCGGATCACCATCCGGTCGGATAGCCTGTGTCACTCGTTCGGATAGTGACTCGATCGGATCACCATCCGATCCAGGAGTTTTATTTTGAAATTTTTGAAATTTGTAAAAAATTTCTAAGTGTTTGTTGACTGTCTCAGGTACGTGAAAGATGGACGAATTCATGAATCCTTTCAATGATATGTATGCCTTTGCTGGAAACTCTGGAGATGGTACTTCTAGCAACACCAATGAGAACACGCCGAATGCAAAGAAAACTTTGACGGATGCGTTAGGTGTGGAAAGTGCATACGGAACATATAACAAACCCCCAAAGTTGATGGCGATCGAAGAGTACAGTCGGTGGGCCAAGAAATTTGAAGAATGGTTAAAAGCATTTGCATATACCAGCTGGAAAAGTCTAAAGAATGGATACAATGATGGAGGGAAAAATGGTGAAAATTTGACATCAACTGAAGAAATAGAAGTTTTTGTTGCCGAGCAAAAATGCATCGCATTGCTGTTTCAGTCTGTTCGAGAAAGAGGGAGTCTGTGTTTGCTGAAGACGTCAAAATTTCAAGAAGACTCAAGAAAGAGAGAGAAAGACAAGTCGCTACGAGTTTGACTACGGATTGACTGCGACAATATCCAAGGGGGAGTCTGTTGGTGCATTTATGAATATCGCCTTCGTCAATTCCGTTCGTAGCAGAAACAGAAGAAGTTTAGTGCTTTTATTGTAATATCTTGATAGAAAAGGCAAGGTGGCATATTTGTAAATAAGGAGAACCTCCTAATACCTTGGCCTATAAATAGATCTCTTAGGGTTAGAGATTAAGACTTTTGCATATTTGACATTTGGAGAGCTTGGATCCTAGAGAGAGAGTCTAGAGAGAGAAAGTGCAAGAGGTGATTCTCGGAGCGTGTACTTGTCACACTAATCAATAAGAATCATGTTAAAATTGTACGTTCTTGTGTTCGATCACATTCGTGTACGGATTCCGCACGTCACACGTTCGTTACGCAATCGTTCGGAGTGAAAACCGGGACCTACAAGTGGTATCAGAGCAGGAGCTCGATTGTACGGATCAAACGCACGATTTCGCATGGAAAATCATCAGAATCAGATTCAATTTTCACTCAGATTTGATCTATTTCTTCATCTTTACGTTTCTTCACGTTTTCGACCGAAAATCACAAAATTAAACGACTTTTACGGTTAAAATCGGCTAAAATTTGGATATGTTGTGCGAAAATACGTGATCTATAAGCCTACAAATTTTCAGAACTTAATTCGAAGCCGTTTATGAGAAATTTGAATATTTGTGTCCGAAAAAGCTGTTAAAATGACTGTTATTGTTGCTGATGTTCTTGGTGTTCACCGCTCGGATGGCAATCCGAGCGGATAACCATCCGACTCAAAGTTCACTTCTGTAATTCATTTAAAAGTTGACTCTTGTTGACCTATCCGAACGGACAGTTGTCCGAACGGATAACCATCCGAATCTCAGCAACTCATTGCATGTGAAGTAGTGTGATTTGTGTCAACATAGCATTCAGAATTTGCATAAATCAGTATACATGTGATTTCAGTATTGCACGTGATTTGTTTCTGTCTTACATGTATATTAATTGATTGTCGGCCACTAAATTCATTAAGTGATTGACTATGACTTTTGCTATTAAAGTTCACCGGTCGGATGGCAATCCGACCGGATGACCATCCGATTCAATTGTCATCATTCCAATTCATTTAAAAAAGGGGTTGATCTGTTGACTGTTCATCGTTCGGATTGTCACTCGGTCGGACAACAATCCGAGCGAGTTGCCACCTACTCACACTTTGACTTGTTTGACCTATCCGTTCGGATTACCATCCGAGCGGACAGCAATCCGTGTTGACCTTAGTTGACCTATCCGAGCGGATTACTATCCGACCGGATAGCAATCCGTGTCATAGCATTACACCAGTTCAATTCATTTTGACAAACTTATCAGTATAGTCAGTCAACTTTTTCAGCATTTCATGTGAATCAATAAATGCAATCGGTGAGCATGTGATTTTCACTACTGTTGTCAACATATATTGCTTCCATTTATATCCACATCACGTGATCTCCTGAATTCATATATCGGCTCATGTATATCAATTTCAAACATTAAAATCATTAATTGTGTGTGCATGTGATAGATAACAGATTGTCGGCCATGTTCTTATTATTTTAATCAAGTGTGCATGTGAAGTGTAATTGATAGTTTAGCATTTACATGAGAAACTATTAATATAGTTGTCGGCCATTACCATTAGTGCATGTGAGTTTGTAAGATTGCATGTGATTTCTTTTTGAAATTCAAAGTTCATTAATTGATTCTGATTGCATATGAATTCAACATATTGCATGTGATTGCTATGGTCAAGAAGTCAACAAGTAACCCGATCGGATAACACATTTGTCGTTTAGTGTCATCATTTGAGTGGTATTTGTCAAAGAGTCGGGTAGCTTTAATTTTCATCCGTTCGGACAGCATCAAGACAATCCGTTCGGACAACTTTACTATCCGTTCGGACAGCATAAAGATCATCCGTTCGGACAACATACCTATCCGTTCGGACAGCTTCTATCCCATCCAGTTGGACAGCTTCTATCCCATCCGGTCGGACAGCTCCAATTTCACCCGAACGGATAGCAACCCCACCCGTTCGGACAACAACACCACCCGAACGGACAGTAACTTCACCTGTTCGGATAACATCAACCCCACCCATTCGGACAGCTCCAATCCCACCCGAACAGACAACAACCTCACCCGTTCGGACAACAATCTCACCCGAACGGACAGCGTTGTCACGCGATTATTGTCATTGTTGACTCACTTGTTCGAATATTCGTTTGATATTGTTTAAATTGATTGTTTTTGTTTGTTCGTGATTCAGGTGATTAAAAGGTGCTTGTAATTCGACAAGATCATATCATGGCTGAAGAATTTTACAACACGTTCTACAACGCGTTCACATCCGAATCTTCCGAAACTTCAACTGTCACACCAAAGTCAATCACAAAAGTGGTCAATGAAAACATCAATCACGACAACTTTTATGGAACTCATTCCAAACCACCCAAGCTAGATATTATTGAGGATTATACTTGGAGGAAAGAACGGTTTCTCAACTGGGCAAAAGCGTATGCACACGAGAGCTGGTTCTGTCTAGAGTTTGGATATGAAAGACCAAAAGATGACAAAGGAGAGGAAATTCCTATGAAGAAATTAGGCGTTGAGGACAAAAAGGAATTCTCGTCTGAACAGAGAATGATTGCTTTGATCCAGTCAGCAATCAGAAATGACATTTTTGCATTGCTTAACCATGATGGGTCATCAAAATCTGTTTGGGAAGCTTTACGACTTAAAGCTGAGGGGGGTAAACAGATTAAAAAGAACAAAATTGCTTTGTTAAAAAAGGAATTTGATTTGTTTGATAGTTTAAAATGAGAGTCTGTGAGGCAAATGATAAAGAGATTCTGTCACTTAAAAATTGAACTTGAAAGGTTTGAGATAGTGAAAACAAGAGAGGAAATTATTGATAAAATCATAGAAGCGTTACCACGAGCTGATCAGTGGCAAACGTTTGTGTTTATCTTGAAAAATGATGCTTTATATGATACAATTTCTCTTGATGCTTTGATAGAAAAAAATTGAAAGTCATGATCTTCAGCTACAAAAGCAAAGCAAGATGAGCGGTTCTTCGCATCATCAGAATGTCGGTCTTTACTACAAGGGCAATGTACCTTCGGTGAAAGTTGGTGAATCACCAAAGACCGGATTCAGCATTGAAAAGACGAAAGAACCACAGACAAGCTCATCAAGCTACAATCCAGGATACCATTCATCTTCTTCAAAACCAAGCTCTGAAGAATCTGAAGAAGTTCTCTGCAACATCGCTCTAAAACTGAAGAATTCTCCGGCTATGAGCATCAATGCAGCAAAACAACAAATGAGTTTTCTGGCATCTGTGTTAGAGTCATACGAAGGTTTAGTGTCTGGGAAGATTGGAAACTCAGAACTAACAAAGGAATACTACGACCATATCGACCCAGCAGAAATGGAACTCATTGACATACGCTGGTGTTTAGCAAGCTGCATACGAAGAGCTCAGAGGTATATGGAGATTACTGGGAAGCAATCAATAGGTGGTCTGTCAACAAAGATGGAATTCGACAAATCCAAAGTGACCTGCTTCAGATGTAAGCAAAAAGGTCATTTCAAAAGAGAATGCAAAAACTCTGAAGTTGACGAAACTGAGAAACCTTTCAATGATGATTATTACCGAAAGGCAATTTACCACCGTAGCAAAGAAGAGCCGAAAATGATCGAAAATAATCCCAAAGAGAAATCAAGAGCATATGCAGTAATCCACGATGATGAAGGATATGATTGGAGTCAAATTTATCCGGAAGAAGATCGTGTTGATATTCGAAAAATAGCTCATGGCAAAACTATATCAAAGAACAACCATTATGTTTTTGTTGCTGAAATAAAAGAGGAAAACAAAGAAGAAAATGTTGTTGCGGAGGTCAAAGAGAAAACCAGAGAAGAGATTCTAAGTGAGAAAACTTACAGAGAAAGAAACATTGCTTGGAACAGGATGGAGATGATGCAAGAAGAATATGAAAGTGCAGTGGCCAACAAGAGATGGGATAAGAAGTGAGAATGCTACATCAACAGGAATGGTGAACCTGTTGTTCCCAAGAAAGACATAATCTTTGATGATGTTCTTCTAGAAATTCCTCTGTCCGTCGTATACTACACTAATGTTTTAAAAGACGATACATATGTGAAGAAGTTTGAAAGACGTTTAAGAGATGTTATGATTTCAAGTTTGAGGAAGAGGGATGAAGAGAGAATGAAGAAGAATGTTGAGTGTATGGTTGAAGAGTTGAAAAAGGTAGCTGAAGAAGTAAAGGTTAAAGCTGTGAAAGTTGAGGAAGAAGTGAAGGTAGATGAAGTTGTGAATGTAGAAGTTGTGAAAGAAGTTGTTTCTGAAGAACAGCAGGTTGTTGAAAAAGCTAATAAGAAGGTTGAAAGTTTGATAGAAGTGAAGAATGAGAATTTGGAAGCTGGTGATGTTGGTGATGAAGTTGGTGTCGAAGAAAAGAAAGAAGATGCTGATCAGACAGATGCAGCAGAGAACACCGAGGTGCCAATCACTGAGGTAAATTATGATTCTGAAACTAAAATCAAAATCGTTGAACAGTGCAAGAAATGCATGGAAACGTGCAGTGCTTGTACTGAAAAAGACGAAATATTCAGAACATGAGATCTTGAATTCAATAAAATTGAAGAAGTTTTCAAAAACAAATGTAAAGAAAATGAAGTTTTGAAAGAAAATGTTTTGAACAAGACAGAAGAATGTGATCAAAAAGAAATTGTTTGCCAAGAAATGAAGAAAGAATATGATTCAATAAAATTGGCATATCACATTACAAAAGAATCATATGAAAAAGTGAAGGATGAAATGAAATTTTCTCAATCAAGAATGAATTACTTGTCTGAAACAACTAAAGAGCTTAAGCGAATGTATGAAATAAAACAAGGTGTTGTTAATTCCTATATTGAGGATGTTGCTAAGCTAAAGCGACAGATTGCTGATTTAGAACAGGATAACAACAAGTTAAAAAGTTATCACGTGTCGTCATATGTGCTTGAAAGAATTTTCAATATAAAACCGGGAGATGGTGAGTCTGAGCAAAACAAGAAAGGCATTGGCTCAGAGTTTCATCAAGTTCCACCACCGGAAAAGTTTGCATTTTATGATGATGAAAAGGTCGAAAAAGCTTTCAACATGGTAGATCAATTGCCAGATAACATTGACGTAACCTATTCCAAATCTGATGATTCTAGTGATTCAGAGGTGGTAGGTAAGGTCGTTGAAAGTGTGTTGAAAGAAGAGTCAGTTGATACAGGTAAATCTGAATCACAGGATGAAAATGAAGGTAATTTTCATGATGGATATTTGAAAAATTCCGAGAAAAATTTGAATGATGATTCAAAAGGATTGGTTTATACCATGATTGGATCAGACAAATTATTCTTAGATGTTGTATTCCCGATTCAGAATGTGATTTCAGAAAAGGTTGATAAAGTTTTCAAGATGGTTGAGATTGAAAAATCTGAAATTTCAAAGTATGCTGGAAAAGGTCACAAAACTTTTTATAACAAACCTGGTTACAAGAAGAAAAACATGAAGGCTGGGTTGGGTTATAAGAAGAAACAAAGTCGAAATAAAAATGAACCGCCAAATTTTCAGACAAAAATGAATTTTATTCATGGAACAAGTTCAGAAGAAGAGAAAGAACTCCAATTTAGACGTCAGTCTAATGAAGAGTTCTATGCTCAGAAAAAGCAACAACAACAGGTCAAAGATGTCTCAAAAAGAACATGCTTTAAATGTGATCAAACAGGACATCTTGCACGCAAGTGTTCAAATCTGAAACCTGTTGATGTTGAGACGAAAAAGAAGTTTGTTTATGTTCAGAAACAGAAGTATGATGTTGTGAATCAGAAGTCAACCAAGTTTGATTCAAAGCAAACTTGGAAGCCGAAAATGTCAAAGGCTGACACACAACAAACATGGAAACCAGTGACACCCAAATTAAGAACAACACAAAGTTGGAAAACAACTGTTGATGCAACAAAACCAAACGAGTTTTGGAAACCAAAAGTTGTTGTTCAAAATCAAAATGTTCAAAAAGAGTCACATTTTTACAAAAGAGGTACTCCTAAAGGACAAACTTGGAGTGTTAAGAAACAAAAGACTTCGGAAAAAGATGAGAAAGTTGAAGTGAAAAATGAAAAAGTCTTTGTTCAGAATGACAAAGATTTTCCAAAATTGAATGAAGCATATTGTGTTGAAATGCCTAAGGTCAAACAGACCTGGGCTAAATTGTTCAAGTAATCAAGTAGTCTGAATGTGCAAACGAAGATTGTGAGATTGGAAGTTGGAGCAGCCTGGCACAACGAGGAGAGGAGGCTGCTGATCCCTGCGATGGTTAAACAGGGAGTTTGTTTGGTTTCTGTACATAAATAAACAATATTTCAAAACCCTAAAAATTGAAAATTTAAAAAAACAAAAATATGTTTTTATTTTTGTCAAAATCTTGAAATATCAAAAATATGTTTGTTTTTAAATTTTGTCAAAAATTCAAAAATTTCAAAAATATGTTGATTGAATACGCCGAAACCCTCACGGCTGAACAAACATGATTAATTTCACAATATTGAAAAACGGTTTTCAAACTGTCGAAAATCAATGGGTTGTAAATCATGGGGGTACGTTATATTTTTCTGCAAATCAGAGCATGAGATGCAGAAAATGGATGGCGAGACAAAGCTATCAGTATCGGTTTGTCAAATTTTTAAATAATTTTGCATTTTAGGGGGAGTAATATTGTTAGAAAATACAAAAACATTTGAAAATTTAAAAAAGCCAAAAACATGATAAAATTCAAAAATTGAGTTTTTGTGTAAAAAGAGGAAATGATAATACATCAGTAGACAATTACAGTATGTTAAAGAAATGTAATGTTTAAATAGCGTTAAACAGTCTCACTGATGATATGTCGATAGGTTTTTATACATTTAGTAAACTTTTTCGGAATATAAACCTAAACTCAAACTTGCTTATTTCGTGGGGAACACTACTTGGATATATAGGTAACCCCTGAAATCTCGTTTGAAGGACCCCTCTTTCTGAGATACTAGGTCTTTATGCTTAGTGATATCTGGGGTATTATCCCGGGACTTCTGATTTTGCGGAAGCAATGGCCTAGTCCCCGGAGAATACTTTACGCTTGCTTGAAATATAGCCTACCCTCAGCATAAAAAATGATGAAACATTGAAAAAATATGTAAATCATGTGCTGTTGAAGAAAAGATCCTCTAAAGGGGACACACCAAAAGTCGAAGCCGTCATTGTGACAACTCGTATTTTCCGAACCTATCTTCGTACCTTGATGTAACGTAAACATTATGTGACTATGTGAATCGGATGATTTAATGGAATGTTATGTTATTAAATGTTATGTGAGTATGTGTTGTGTTTGTTTATATGTATGTGTTATCACACGAAAGAAACCGATTGCACAATCCCGAACGCACAAGCCTTTGGGCTTTATTACTCTCGGCCCACACCTCTCTTGTGAGTGAACCGAATGGGCAGCCCATTAGGAGGGTTCGGCCCACCCCTTTGTGTCGCATAACCCATGAGTGGTGGGTATGCTTCTCAATTGTTGCAAAACACCCACACACACAAAACCCTAGTGCTCTCCTCTCTCTCTAAGCCGACGGCAAGCATCCCCTTTCTCTCGAAGATCATTCCTTGAATCGGATCACCCTTTTTCTCAATCGGTTAGTGTTTATGATTTATGTTTAGTTACACGATTGTTATGATTGCATGATTTGATTAAATGGTTAGGGTTGTATGAATGATGAACAATGATGTTATGTGTTGATGTTTAAACAAATTCGATTTGCATGATTATGATCTGGAACTAAATGCTTGTTAATCGGCTGTTATGTTATATGTTTCGGATTGTTAATCATATGATGATGTTCTAGTCAATCAAATAAGTATGGTGATGTTAATCGGCTAGCATGTTATGCTCTCGGATTGTTTGCATAATGATTAGGATTGAAGGTTTGTAATCGGCTGAGGTATATTACGATTAGAATGAATTTTTGTGTTGTCATAATCGGATATATGATTGGTGAATCGAGATCCATGTTAATATGTTTATGTGTTGATAGGTTGTTGTTCATAATTATGATGTTAGGGTGTATGTGAATCAATTGTTAAAAATAGTGATTTGATCGACTTCTGTTTGATATGGAAGTTGTTAGCAATTATTAGTAAAATGTAAATAAGGAAACAATTGAATGGTTCTAACTGATTTACATAAGTTTCGGATGTCTAAACTTTTCGCACAAGACTCCTGGTCGCACAAGCAGTCCATTCGCACAAAACTCCTGGTCGCACAAGGAGTCCAGTCGCACAAGAAGTTCTCAGTCGCACAAGGCTGTTGGATCGCACAAATTGTATGATTGTTTAACTGTTTGGGCCGGATGATCATGTTGGGCTGGGCCAGTTCTAATCGCACAACCCAACCCAACCGGATCGTACAAGATGCCCGGATCGCACAAGTTTAGATTTAATTGATTTGGGCCGTGTTCATGTTTTGTTTTGGGTCGGGTATTTGTGGGCTCCAACGGATGACTCGTACAAGACCACTAAGCTTGTGCGAGCCCAATCTTGAATACGTTATTAATGGTTGAATGTGATGATATATGTTGCCATGATCTGTGTGAGTTTCTTATATGCTATCTTATGTGATAATTATGTGCACTGCTTGAAACCAAAACCTGACTTGTATGGTAACCATGTTAGGACGTGGTTGACCACTAGCATCTAGACTTGACCTTTCTGTGTATCTACCGAGCAAACCAAGGTGAGTTCACACTCTACAAAGCATGGGACTCCCAGGGGTTGGGAATGGGGTTAAGGAATATGGATTCCTCGTCCTTTCTTGGGTAGGACAGTAATGGTTCAGGAATGTAATTCCTCGTCCTCACGGACAGATAACTTTACTAGACCAAAACTCTATCACGAAGTCCCTCCTTTTTATATCGACTTAATCGCCGGGCCAATGGCGAGCGGGTCATTAGTTAGATAGCGCTATTTAGGTCTGACAAGCCTCACACCGTGCCGCAGAGGACGGGCGTGAACTAATGGATCTGGGCACGTCAATGCTGATAGACATTGACAGTTCAGGGCACTTAAACATGACTTTAGTCAGCAGTCGATATGGTAACGAGTCTAGTGTATACATGGGGTAGCCCCCCACGACCGAAATGCCAGATAACTATCATGGGGTAGCCCCCACGGCTGGATTGCCAGAGTTAATGGGTTAAACAAATCACGTTTTCAAATATGGGGTAACCCCCACGGCAGGGATGCCAGTTAAAGGAACTATTTTTGGAACAACTAAAACCAACACCCAACTGTGAACTCGCTCAACATTATTGTTGACTCGTTACTACATGCTTTGCAGGTCAATAGGTACTTAGCTGGAGCTTGCACAAGGAAGAGTCGTTGTGGGACATGGACAGCTGTGTGCCATGTTAAACCTTTGGATATTTAAATTTATGTTTTGGTTTTAAACATTATGCTTCCGCTCATAACTTAAACTATGTTTGTTTTGGACACTAATTGTGTTGGTTGGACTTTTACAATTAATTACTTGCTTGTTCAATATGATTAGTGGTTTGATCCTGGTCAGTCACGCCTCCAAGCGGTGATACTCCGCGTGTGGATTTTGGGGGTGTGACAGATTGGTATCAGTTCCATTGGTTATAGAGAACTTGGTTTTAATAAGGGAAAATGATTTTTGTTGAAACCAGACTATAACCTGTATAGTGCTCTACGATCCACAACGACGCTTCACTCCACGTGCAAGGCTCGACATTCTAGGTGATATGGTTTATGTTTTATTACCTACATGCTAGATATCGTAGAACTTTGCTCATGATAGGCTTAGTTGTATAGCTATTGCTGCTTGAACACATGTGTGCTTACTCTCTTCTGTCATCGCATTTTCGCGAACTGATGTATTGTAAAATACATCTTTATTCGCGTTAGGTTAGAGTCGTTAGGTAGTCGTATTTTGTCCGTTTTTAGCGTAGAATGTACATACTTTTGATTGGTTTGTGTTTTTCAGGTCTTTGCAGAAAAAAGGAGATGAAACGAGTCATAAACTGGAAAGGCGAAAGACTGGAACGAGAATCGGAAGCTCGGGAATGAAAACGAAGCGAAAATCAGTTCTGGAGCACCGAGGCGGCCCGCGCTAACTTACATTTATTCTTTAGGCGGGCCGCATTAACTTAAAGAAGAATTTCGGAGATTGAGAGACTCGCGGCCCGCATGAACTTACTCGTATCTATGAAGCGGGCCGCGTGGGAGTTATATATGGCGGATAGTCGTAACTTGCATGGCAATTTAGGGTTTTGAGATATAAATTCATCATAATCGTTAACAGCAGGACGGAGACGATCATACACGAACTTGTTACGAATTTTAGAGTTCTTTTGGGACTTTGGAGGCTGATTAAAGTATTCTGAAGGTTTGGGATTGCTAGGAATCATTGTTGAAGCGTAGGAGCACACGGGATTGGAGTTCACGGGTTTTATAATCTTGTTTCTCTCGTTTTCGTTTGTTTCTTGTTAATTGATGATGAATTCTGTTTTGACCATGATTGCTATGTTTTTAGACATGATTATTGGCTAAATTTCTGTTACTACCTAGACATGGATGAATGATTGTTTAAGTTTGATTATTTTTGGATTTATGGAAGCTATGGATTGTTTATAAATTGTAAACGGTTTGTTCTATCAGTTAGATGTGTTTGCGTGCTTGATGTTGTTTGAATATTGATTATTGCTTCGCATGAATCTTGGTGACGGTCTATATCACATAATAGAGTCATGCTAGGGTTTTAGGTTTTGGTGAGTGTCTATATCACATAATAAATCTCTAATCCTTTAGGGTGAAAATTGCATAAGTAGCCTTAGAAGTAATTATTGGTAATCTTATAAAATCAAGTGTTCTACTAATCATCAATAGCTGTAAGGTGCGAGATTATTGCTAGGTCTAAGTGATTAAACCGCAAGGTGGGTCCTTCTTAGGAAGTTAACCTTTTGGCTGCTGTCTAGCAAGTCTAGCTGAGAAAACAAACCTATCCTAGGTTTAGATCTCGTAAGGGAGTGAGCCTTGTAGGATACTTTTATAAACCCAATTAGATGTCTTGTAAAGGAGTCTAATAACCGGTAGTTTAACAACCTTTAGGGGATCTTAGCGTGCTCTTGAGAGGGTTTAGGGGTCCTTAGATTTCCCGATAGGTGAGAATTTTAAGATCCCAGTTCCATAGCAGACAACTTCCAATTATAATCATAACTAAAAGCAATCAGGATTCCTGTCTAGGTAGTTCCTTCATCATCCTTGAGTTCAGTTTTCGTGTGAGTTCGTGTCTAGTTCGTCTAGCTAGTATTCGTTATTTGCATTCTTAGGATTTTTAGAAAAACCCCCCCAATTAATAAACATTTAGTTTAGTCGTGTCAGTCTAAGTCTAGATAGAGTCGTTATCGTGATCAGTAGAGTCTCTTGGGTTCGATACTCGGACATCCTTAGGCTATACTTCATCGATCGGTACACTTGCCGATTGTGTGATTTAGGGTTTAGAGAGTCTTAGTTTTATAAATTTAAAACTTAGAGAGTCTAGAATTAGGGTAAATTTAGTTAATTTAGTTAACCCATTTTCAGCACATCAAGTTTTTGGCGCCGTTGCCGGGGATTCTTTGGCGATTGCGTTGACTACTTTGTTTGGACTTACTTGACATATTCTGTGCTATTTGTGTTCGTTGAGTCGTAGGAGTCTAAAAATTAAAAAAAAAAAATTCCAAAAACATTTGCTTTCGTGTCTTTTCTAGATTAGTGAGTCAGTTGTTATTGTCGTAGTACTAGTATTTGGTTTTCAGTTGATGCCCCATACGCGTTCGCAGGGACCTTCGCCTGAGCTGTTTACGATCGAGTCCACCCTCGCTTTCGATTTCACACCGAAGCAATCACCACAAGTTTCACCACACGTTTCCCCACCACCCTCCCGTTCTCGTACACCTAGTCCTCCACCCGTAGTTCAAATGGCGAACCGCACCGTTTACCAGCAGGCTACCACCGGTTTCACCGGTGCTACTTCACCCATCACCCTTCCCGCCATAGCAAATGATAGGTCCTGGCAGATTCCTTCTTACATCATGACAGCTATCACCAATTCGTGTCAGTTTCATGGTCGTGATGACGAGGATGCTCCCGCCCACATAAATCGCATCACTCGTCTTTGTGGCACCTACTCCATCGAGGGTGTCAATCTAGATGCCAGGTACTTACAGGTCTTCCCATTTTCTCTCGTTGGACGCGCAGCCGTCTGGTTTGATTCTCAACCAGCAGGCACTTTCACTACTTGGGCCGGTCTTCGAGATGCTTTCATAGCAAAATACTTCCCGCCAGCCAAGGCATCTCGCCTTCGTGATCAGATACACTCCTTCCGTATGGAGCCTGATGAGCCGTATCACTTAGCTTGGGAGCGTTTTCAGACGCTTCTCTCTCGTTGTTCACAGCACGGGTTGTCGGATTGGGCGTTAGTTGAGAAATTCTACAATGGTCTTACTCCCGAGATTAGAGCTCGTTTCGATACTTCAGCAGGAGGTCAGCTTATGGGGAAGAAGACAGTGACTGAGTGTAATGATTTGTTTGAGAGCTTTGCACATTCTGATATGGATTACAGCACTATCGGCAGGACTTCCATTCCTGTTACTACCACCTCAGCCGGTCGAGGGGTAAACCAAGTTAGCTTGGATCCATCGGTAGCTGCTGTGGTCGAGAGTGTGAAGAAAGATTTGAGGCAAGAGATGAGGAGAGAGATAGATGAAATTAAGAAGAAAGTTGATAGGTGTGAGGTTTGTAGGGGAGGTCATGATACACTCGATTGTCCCACACTTACGTTAGAGCAGGTAGAGTACATAGCTGGTCAGTCTAGGGGTTTATTCGGTAATAATAATAATAATAATTATAACTCCAACTGGAAGGGTAGTGGTAGTAGTTTCCGCCCTTCTGGCAATCCCCCTGGTTTTCCATCTGGTCAGTATCAAAATAGGGGGGCAGGTCTTTACACGAGTGGTGGTTCGGGTCAGAGTGGTCAGTATAGTGGTTCAGGAGGTCAGTTTGCGAGTGGAGGGTTGAATCAGGAGAGTCAGGGCAGTGGTAAGGCTCCCGAGGGCAGTATGAGTAGGATAGAGGAGATGTTAGCTCAGGTGATGACACAAAATCAGGCGACGCAGAAATCCCTCAATGATTTCACTAGGACTCAAGAGCAGATTAACAAAAATCATAAACTTCAGCTTAAAAATCAAGAGTCCACTCTTCTAGATCTTCATAGAATAGTAGGGGATATAGCTAGGCAGTTGAAAGAGTCCCCTTCTGGTCAGTATTCAGGTACTACTCACCCAGTCCACCATTCTGTGAAAGCAATCACTACTCGTAGTGGGTTGAGTCTAGGAGAGGTTGTGAGAGAGAGAGTTGAGGAAGGAGAAGATGATGATGTAGATGAGGTGATTGAGATGGAGGCTCCAGGCAAGGTGCACATTAGGCTAGACCCAGCAAGTACCGCACACGCCGAGGAGTTGCCAGTAGAGAAGGAAGTGGAGAAGCAGCCGAAGAAGGTTCGGCCACCACCGCGAGTGATTGATATTTCTCGTCTTCCGTTTCCCGCTCGTGCTAGGCAGCAGCTATATGCTAGCGAATACGAGAAATTTCTTGAGATGTTCACCCAGCTGAAGGTGAATCTTCCATTCATAGAGGCCCTGAGATCCATGCCTAAATACGTTAAGTTCCTTAAGGATTTTCTCAAGCGTAAGGATAGGGTAGGTGAGTGTTCGAGTAATTCATTGAGTGGAGAGTGTTCTGTTGTGATCCTAAATAAACTTCCTGAGAAACTCACTGATCCAGGCATATTCACGATTCCATGTTTGTTTGGTGGTGATGTTAAAAACCACGCGTTGGCAGACCTTGGTGCTAGTATTAATTTGATGCCATTTTCATTTTACGAAAAACTAGGCCTTGGTGATTTGAAGCTAACTCGTATGACCCTCTCGTTAGCCGATAAGACAGTTAAGTATCCTAGGGGGATAGTAGAGAATCTGTTGGTGAAACTGGATAAGTTTGTTTTTCCGGCTGATTTTGTAGTGCTAGATATGGAGGCCGATGATAGAGTGCCGTTGATTTTAGGGCGCCCGTTCTTGAACACTGCTAAAGCGCTTATAGATGTCTTCTTAGGCACAATCACACTTAGAGCGGAGGACGAGTCGGTAGTTTTCAAGGTGAATAATGCGAGAGGGTCAAGTGAGAGCGTTGAGGCGATAGCGTCGGTAGAGGAGAGTGAAAAGACTGAGAGAGACGAGAAAAAGGTAGTAAGTGAGCCGAGTCTAGAAAAGGTGTTAAAACCCAAGTGTGGGGATCCACCTGATAGGAGAGTAGAGGAGTTGGAAGAGAGATTGATGAGGTTAGAATCTAAGGTAGAGATACTGAGCAAGGCTCAGTGTGGGGTTAGGTTTCGATATGAAACATCTAGATTCAAACCGCCCGATGACGAGTCGAGAGAGTATGAGAGAGTTAGGAGAGATGCGGGCGATGTTAGGAATGATAGTGCTACAGCCCGTAAGGTGCGGGCGATGTTAGCAGGTGAGCTCCGCGTATATGATCCGCCGTGAGTGCGTGAGTAGTTGTGACCCACTTGTAGAGTTTGTATATTGAGTCGTTGTCCGTGTCGTGTCTCTAGCTTAGT
The DNA here is from genome assembly GCA_030545235.1 of Helianthus tuberosus. Taxonomy (NCBI): domain Eukaryota; kingdom Viridiplantae; phylum Streptophyta; class Magnoliopsida; order Asterales; family Asteraceae; genus Helianthus; species Helianthus tuberosus. The sequence continues at coordinate 29,321 of JARYGA010023178.1, forward strand.
TTTGTGTGTTTTAGCGTATTTTGCGTCATTTTCGTATTTTTGCGTCTTTTGTGTGTCGTGAGTATGTTTTGCAGGTTGCATCACCTTTACGAGGCCGAGATCGACGTTAGAGTAGCATCACAGGGTTGCTGAATGTCAAAAACGACAAAAAACGAGTGCAGGGGTAATTTGGGAATTATAAAAATCATTTTCTGCACATATCTCTTGTTGCTGCAAGTAAAACAGCTGCTGTTTGCTGTTCAGGCGGCCCGCATGAACTTAAGTTTATCTCTTAAGCGGGCCGCGCGGAGGCTAAAGAAGCCGGAAGAGTTTAAGTACAAGCGGCCCGCGTATACTTATCATCATACCTTAAGCGGGCCGCGAGCCCATGTCTGTTGCTGATGGGCGGTTCAGGCCCAATGGTTTCAGCCATTTTGATCCATGTTCCATATTTTCCATCATTTTCATCCATTTATCACCATCATCATTCGGGTTGGTTCGAGTCGACGTTCAGGTATGTTTCTTGCATTTGTTGTTGTTGTAGTTGAGTCGTTTGTTATCGGGTCTATTTCCATCTTAAGTGTGCGGAAACGGGTTGTATATTTTTAAGGAGTTAAAATGTGATTTTTCACTAAACTTTCAACCCGTTATCCGTTGCATCCACACTTTGGTTAGTTTTGGCACTTGGGTTGTTCGAGGGCGAGCAAGGTGCCGGGAGGGGGGTAAGATGGTAATTCGGTGGTGTACTTTGAGTCTTTTATTTTGTACCATGCGTCTAAGTTAGTAGTTTTTGAGTCATTTTGTGTTTCGAGTCGGTATTGCTTTGGTATTTTGCTTGTTTTTGTTGATGCAGGTTCGAATATGTACCACCCGTACTCAATCTCCATTCGGGTGAATTTGGAGCTGTTTATTCAAATTTCAAGGCATTTATCGAGCATACTAGTCAGTTAGTGTCAAAGCCGATCGCGAATGAAATGCTATACGATCGAGCTGGATTGGACGAGATTTTGGAGCATACGCATGAGTTAAACCAGCTAAGTCCTTTCCATTTTAAGCCCTTTGTTTTTCTTTCTTATTTTTTTTTTATTTTTGTTGAGTCGGTTTCCATCCTACATTGAGGGCAATGTAAAGTTTAAGTGTGGGGATGGAAACTATCGTTTAGTGTCATTAGTTAGTGTGTCTTTTGAGTCATAAAAAATCGAAAAATAAAAAAAAAAATCAAAAAATTGAAAAATCCAAAAAAAAAAATTTGAAAAAATGAAAAAAATGTCTTTTGAAATAAGAAGTTTGCAAAATAAAAACGGAAAATGATATAAAAGTCGGGTTTTTGTTCGGGGTCAAATAATAATAATATGAGATTAATATAATTGAGCTTGTGTCTAGTTGGGGATGTGCGGGTAGGCTCGATTCGGTTCTGGGTTCCTTTGATTTAAAATATACCTAATTGTCGGTCTACTAGTGGGTTCTCATCTAGGGAGAGTAGAGAAATTGAAACCGCCAAAAATAGTATAAGGGATGCCGTTATAAGCTAAGATCGTTAGAGTTTTTGGTCATTATCTCGTTGAAAAAAAAATATATAGAATAAAAAGTGAGCTAGAAACTAAATGAAAGTAGCACAGGCCTATGTAATCCGAGTTGGGGATAGCGACTCTACAGCCGGAATACCTCTTGGTTAGGGAAAGCATCGTCTAGACTCACGAAAAAAAAAAGTGAAAAAGAAAAAAAATGGAAAAATAGATTTGATTTTAAACTCTCTTGATCTTGGTATAAAACGGTTAGGAAATAACCCAGTGGTTGTTCCTTTTGTCCTATAAGCTTGAGGGGGGATTAGGTGGACTTGCAATTCTTAGCGTGAGACCCTAGGTAGATTGACCGAACTTGAACTAAAATTGCATGATAAGGGCTTGGAACCGGGTTGGGTTTAAGTGGATCGATATACTTGCAATCGCGGCTAACACGAGTTTCGATTTTAATAAAATAACTAATGCTTTTGTCCCGAGTGATTATTCCGACTATGATTCCGTTTGCATAATTCTTTTTCGGGGACGAAAAAAAGGGTAAGTGTGGGGATATTTGATGTATTGTAAAATACATCTTTATTCGCGTTAGGTTAGAGTCGTTAGGTAGTCGTATTTTGTCCGTTTTTAGCGTAGAATGTACATACTTTTGATTGGTTTGTGTTTTTCAGGTCTTTGCAGAAAAAAGGAGCTGAAACGAGTCATAAACTGGAAAGGCGAAAGACTGGAACGAGAATCGGAAGCTCGGGAATGAAAACGAAGCGAAAATCAGTTCTGGAGCACCGAGGCGGCCCGCGCTAACTTACATTTATTCTTTAGGCGGGCCGCATTAACTTAAAGAAGAATTCCGGAGATTGAGAGACTCGCGGCCCGCATGAACTTACTCGTATCTATGAAGCGGGCCGCGTGGGAGTTATATATGGCGGATAGTCGTAACTTGAATGGCAATTTAGGGTTTTGAGATATAAATTCATCATAATCGTTAACAGCAGGACGGAGACGATCATACACGAACTTGTTACGAATTTTAGAGTTCTTTTGGGACTTTGGAGGCTGATTAAAGTATTCTGAAGGTTTGGGATTGCTAGGAATCATTGTTGAAGCGTAGGAGCACACTGGATTGGAGTTCACGGGTTTTATAATCTTGTTTCTCTCGTTTTCGTTTGTTTCTTGTTAATTGATGATGAATTCTGTTTTGACCATGATTGCTATGTTTTTAGACATGATTATTGGCTAAATTTCTGTTACTACCTAGACATGGATGAATGATTGTTTAAGTTTGATTATTTTTGGATTTATGGAAGCTATGGATTGTTTATAAATTGTAAACGGTTTGTTCTATCAGTTAGATGTGTTTGCGTGCTTGATGTTGTTTGAATATTGATTATTGCTTCGCATGAATCTTGGTGACGGTATATATCACATAATAGAGTCATGCTAGGGTTTTAGGTTTTGGTGAGTGTCTATATCACCTAATAAATCTCTAATCCTTTAGGGTGAAAATTGCATAAGTAGCCTTAGAAGTAATTATTGGTAATCTTATAAAATCAAGTGTTCTACTAATCATCAATAGCTGTAAGGTGCGAGATTATTGCTAGGTCTAAGTGATTAAACCGCAAGGTGGGTCCTTCTTAGGAAGTTAACCTTTTTGGCTGCTGTCTAGCAAGTCTAGCTGAGAAAACAAACCTATCCTAGGTTTAGATCTCGTAAGGGAGTGAGCCTTGTAGGATACTTTTATAAACCCAATTAGATGTCTTGTAAAGGAGTCTAATAACCGGTAGTTTAACAACCTTTAGGGGATCTTAGCGTGCTCTTGAGAGGGTTTAGGGGTCCTTAGATTTCCCGATAGGTGAGAATTTTAAGATCCCGGTTCCATAGCAGACAACTTCCAATTATAACCATAACTAAAAGCAATCAGGATTCCTGTCTAGGTAGTTCCTTCATCATCCTTGAGTTCAGTTTTCGTGTGAGTTCGTGTCTAGTTCGTCTAGCTAGTATTCGTTATTTGCATTCTTAGGATTTTTAGAAAAACCCCCCCAATTAATAAACATTTAGTTTAGTCGTGTCAGTCTAAGTCTAGATAGAGTCGTTATCGTGATCAGTAGAGTCTCTTGGGTTCGATACTCGGACTTCCTTAGGCTATAATTCATCGATCGGTACACTTGCCGATTGTGTGATTTAGGGTTTAGAGAGTCTTAGTTTTATAAATTTAAAACTTAGAGAGTCTAGAATTAGGGTAAATTTAGTTAATTTAGTTAACCCATTTTCAGCACATCACGAACCCTTCTCACTCATGTTTCCTTGATATGAAGATCATGTCTGGACGCATTAACATGACTCAAGCCCAGTTGACGGCTCTGATTAACGAACAGGTTGCTGCGGCACTTGCAGCCGCACAGGCAGGAGGTATACCCTGCAGTTTAAGACTCATTCTAGGATCTTTAGGTCCTACTCTCGTGAACCTATCTTTGTGTTAAACTTTGTCCTTTCTTACGCCCACAACAGGTCAGCATGCTCAGCCACCTGTGTGCACCTTCAAAACCTTTATGGACTGCCGACCAACTACTTTCAGCGGCACTGAATGAGCTATAGGTCTCCTCCACTGGTTTGAGAAACTAGAATCTGTGTTCGAAATGTGTGAATGCCCTGAGGCACGCAGGGTGAAGTATGCTACCGGTACTCTCGAGGGTTTCGCCCTCACATGGTGGAACGCTCAGGTTCAAATGCTGGGGTTGGTTGCTGCTAACGCCACCCCATGGAACAATTTTAAAGAGATGATCAGGGAGGAATACTGCAGTCGTGACGACATTCATAAGCTGGAAGTCGAGTTCTACAACCTCAAGATGACGGGGTCAGAAATTGAGGCGTATACTAAGAGATCGAATGAGCTTGCATTATTGTGTCCTACCATGGTGGACCCTCCAATTAAGCGTATTGAACTTTTTCTCAAGGGCTTAGTGCCAGAAATCCAAAGTCATGTGACTTCAGCAAACCTCGCAACCATCCAGCAGGTTGTTCAGTTGGCTCACCGTCTCACTGATCAGGCGGTGGAGCAGAACAGGTTACCCAAGCGTATAAGTGCTACAGCTACTTCGGATGCTCCTAGTGACAACAAGAGAAAATGGGATGGAGCTTCAAGCAAAGGTTCAACTTCTGTGCAATCTCAGTCTCAGCAGAGAAGGACTCACGACTATAGGAGTCCTAGTCAGCAATCATCTGGTAGCCAAAGTTATGGTGTGTACAAGGGGAATCACCCTAAATGCAATTGCTGTAACCTACATCACAGCGGGCCATGCACCAGGGGTAACTGTCATCGGAGCAACAAGCCAGGCCACGCAGCAAAGGATTGTAGAAGCTTATACCCCGCAAACCAGAATCGTCAGCAACAACAAGTTCAACAGAATCAACGCCAGCAACAGCAGCCGCAGGGTAACAACAAAGGGTGCTTTCAGTGTGGAGCTGAAGGCCACTTCAAGGGAGATTGTCCCCAACTGAACAGGAACCAGAACAACAATAATAACAATAATCAGGGAAATGGGAACAACGGGGGTAACAATGGCAATGGTGCAAGGGGTCGTGTGTTCGTTATTGGCCAGGGAGAAGCTAGGAATGATCCCAATGTTGTGACGGGTAAGTTCCTTCTCGACGACTTTTACGTTACTGTCTTATTTGATTCGCGTACCCCAACACCTTTAAACCCCAAGCACGCTGTAGAGTTAGCTAATGGTAAAAGTATAGAGGTCACACACGTAGTCAAAGGTTGTAATCTTGTTCTTGCTGATCACACTTTCTCGATCGACCTCCTTCCTATCACTCTGGGTAGTTTTGACGTTGTCATTGGGATGGACTGGTTATCCCAACACCAAGCAGAGATTCTTTGCAACGAAAAGATTGTCCGTATTCCTCGCCTAGGTGAGGAACCTCTTAGGATTCGTGGCGACAAGAGTGGTGCTGTTGTGAGCATCATCTCTTTCCTTAAGGCCCAAAAGTGTCTGCGTAAGGGCCACACTGCCATTCTGGCTCTCGTTACTGACACCTTGAAGAAAGAAAAGAAGATAGAAGATTTTCCAATTGTACGCGACTATCCTGAGGTATTTCCTGAGGAACTACCTGGCCTCCCGCCTCATCGCCAGGTCGAGTTCCAAATCGAGTTAGCCCCTGGAGCAGCGCCCATAGCTCGTGCACCGTATCGTTTAGCTCCATCAGAGTTGAAAGAACTCTCTACGCAACTATAAGAACTCTTGGATAAGGGTTTTATTCGTCCTAGCTCATCGCCTTGGGGAGCTCCAGTGCTATTCGTAAAGAAGAAGGATGGTACTTTCAGAATGTGCATCGACTACCGTCAACTTAACAAGGTGACTGTGAAGAATCGCTATCCTCTTCCACGCATTGACGACTTGTTCGACCAACTGCAAGGGTCGAGCTACTATTCAAAGATTGATTTGAGATCAGGATATCACCAGCTGAGAGTCCGAGAAGAGGACGTCTCCAAAACATCCTTTAGAACCCGTTATGGACACTATGAGTTTTTGGTCATGCCTTTTGGGCTGACAAACGCACCTGCGGTCTTTATGGTCTTGATGAATCGAGTGTGCAAGCCGTACCTAGACAAATTCGTTATTGTATTCATCGACGACATCCTGATCTATTCTAAGAGTCAGGAGGAACACGAACAACATTTACGGCTCATTTTGGAACTCCTTCGAGCAGAACAGCTATATGCCAAATTTTCAAAATGCGACTTCTGGCTTCGCGAAGTCCATTTCTTAGGCCATGTAGTGAACAAGGATGGGATCCACGTTGATCCATCCAAGGTAGATTCGATCAAGAGCTGGCCTGCACCTCGTACGCCAACGGAAATTCGCCAATTCTTAGGATTGGCAGGTTACTACAGGAGGTTTATTAAGGATTTTTCCAAGATTGCACAGCCTCTCACCTCACTAACGCAGAAGGGCGTTGTTTATCGTTGGGGAAATGCACAGGAGTTAGTGTTTCAGCACTTAAAGGATAGACTTTGCAGTGCACCTATCCTTTCATTGCCAGAGGGCACAGACGACTTCGTGGTTTACTGCGACGCATCTATTCAGGGCCTTGGTTGTGTATTGATGCAGCGGGATAAAGTTATAGCCTACGCCTCACGCCAACTCAAAGTTCATGAAAAGAACTACACTACACACGATCTAGAGCTGGGAGCGGTTGTTTTTGCACTTAAGATATGGAGACACTACCTGTATGGTACCAAATGTGCTATCTACACTGATCACAGGAGCCTCGAGCATATCTTCAAACAGAAGGAACTCAATAAGCGACAGCGACGATGGGTCAAACTACTGAATGACTACGAATGCTCGATCAGGTATCACCCAGGCAAAGCCAATGTTGTGGCTGACGCCCTCAGTCGAAAGGACACTGCGCCCAAGCGCGTAAGAGCTTTACAACTCACTATACAGTCTAGTCTTCCTTCTCAAATACGAGATGCTCAGGTAGAAGCATTGAAACCAGAAAACATCAGGGCTGAAGCCCTACGCGGCTCAAGGCAACGCTTAGAACAGAAGGAAGACGGTGCTTACTACGTAACAGGACGCATTTGGGTCCCACTTTATGGCAACCTACGAGAGCTTGTGATGGATGAGGCACACAAGTCTCGCTACTCAGTACATCCTGGTTCGGATAAAATGTACCACGATATCAAAACTACATATTGGTGGCCTAGCATGAAGGCCCACATAGCAACTTACGTTAGCAAGTGCTTGACTTGTGCGAGAGTCAAGGCGGAATACCAGAAACCTTCAGGCCCACTTCAACAACCAGAGATACCACAATGGAAATGGGAACAAATTTCCATGGATTTTGTTACTGGCCTTCCTAGATCGCAACGTGGTAACGATACTATTTGGGTGATCGTGGACCGACTCACAAAGTTTGCTCACTTCCTGGCTATCAAGGAAACGGATAAGTTCTCCACCCTAGCAGACGTATATCTTAAGGAAGTTGTCTCGAGGCACGGGGTGCCCACCTCTATTATCTCGGATCGAGATGCACGTTTTACTTCAGAGTTGTGGCAAGCAATGCACAAGTCCTTTGGCTCACGTTTGGATATGAGCACAGCTTATCACCCGCAAACGGATGGGCAGTCTGAACGCACCATCCAGACCCTAGAAGACATGCTTAGGGCATGTGTAATTGACTTTGGCAACGGCTGGGAAAAGCATCTGCCACTTGTGGAATTTTCGTACAATAATAGCTACCACACCAGCATTAAAGCTACTCCGTTTGAGGCATTATACGGGCGTAAATGCCGGTCACCTCTTTGTTGGGCAGAGGTGGGGGATAGTCAGATTACTGGTCCAGAACTTGTGGTAGACACAACAGAGCGAATTGCTTAGATACGACAACGAATGGCGGCCGCTCGTGACCGTCAGAAAGTCTACGCCGATAAGGGCAGAAAACCATTAGAGCTCCAGGTTGGGGAGCGGGTACTACTCAAAGTTTCACCCTGGAAGGGTGTGGTTCGTTTTGGTAAACGAGGCAAACTTAACCCACGATACGTTGGACCTTTCGAAATTATTGAGAAAATAGGCAAGGTAGCTTACAAACTGAACTTACCAGCGGAACTTAGTGCAGTTCACAATGTTTTCCACGTGTCAAATCTGAAGAAGTGTCTGTCAGATGAGACCCACATAGTTCCTTTGAAGGAACTCACTATCGACGAGCAGTTGCGATTTGTCGAGGAACCAGTCGAAATCACGGACCGGGATGTTAAGGTCCTCAAACGTACTAGAATACCTCTCGTTCGAGTTCGTTGGAACTCACGTCGCGGCCCAGAGTTCACCTGGGAATGTGAAGATCAGATGAAACAAAAGTATCCCCAACTGTTCGCAAACGGTACAACTACTCCTGAGGCTGAAGCTACGGAATTTCGGGATGAAATTCCAGATCAACGGGGGGAGGATGTGACACCCCAGGAAAACCAGGAAAACAATTCAACTTAACTAGCTTCCTCAGTGAGTACGTGCTAAATTTCGGGACGAAATTTCTTTCAACTTGGGGATAATGTGACAACTCGTATTTTCCGAACCTATCTTCGTACCTTGATGTAACGTAAACATTATGTGACTATGTGAATCGGATGATTTAATGGTGTCACACCCCCAAATCCACGTGCGGGATACCACCGCTTGGAGGCGTGACTGACCAGGATCCAGCCACCAATTATACTGAGCATTGGACAATAGTAAAGGTATTCACCAACCACAATAGTTAGTAGACATTATAGTTCGAAGTTTTTAAAAGTTTAGGTTCAAATACAGTTTAAGTAAACAGCGGAAGCATAAACCCAACAGTTTCAAAACAAAGTTCATAGTTCAAGATTATTTAGAACCCAACACGGGGGCTAGACGACCACTACTCATTCCCAAGCTGCAAGCTCCTGAGTCACTGGGTACCTGCAAAGCATGCAGTAGGGTATCAACAAAAATGTTGGCGAGTCCACGAGTTGTCCAGTTTTAATTACCCAAAAAACTTGTTTCACCAGTTAATTTATCCGTTTATACATGCGATGGGGAGCTACCCCATAAGTAAGCGACTAAACTGTTTTTACAATACCGAATACTATTCATCCGTACGTTTCCGTAGAGTGCCCCGTTTGTCAATGTTCTATCATCATTGACGGTTGCCAGAGTACATTAGTTCACGCCCGATCCCATACGCGGGCACGGTGTGAGGTTGGTGAGACCTAAATAGCGCTATCAACTAATAACCCGTTCGCCTGACCCCGGCGACTAATCGGTATTAAGAAGTGAGGACTTGAGTGATAGAGTTTTGTTTAGTGTTGCTTGTTGCATCCAGTATAAACAGTAATTAACTAAAAGTCCCATTTAAGGGGAGAGAAGTAGGTTTGTATCCCTTACGAGGGGATAGCGTTGTTTAAGTTTCCGTTTCCCAACCACCGGGAACGCATGCTTTATTAGTTGTGAACTCACCTTGGGTTGCTCGGCAGTTTAGTTTACTTGGTTACGTATGCTGGTCACCACGTCCTAAATGGTTACCAGTATAGGTCAGGCTCGGACACAAGTAATCACGTATTTGGTACACGTATTTAACACATAGCATACAAAACATACGAGGGTATTGGGCCTGCCCTAATACTTGAACAGTTAATCAGTAACACTTAGTCCAGATAAACAGTAACAGGAAAATCATGCAGCCCAAACATTAGATGCGGCCCAATAACGAAAACAAGTAGCCCACTCGAGACAAGGTGGTCTCGAGTCGAGACCGAGAGGTCTCGAGTCGCAACCAAATGGTCTCGGGTTGTAGCGGGGTGGTCTCGAGTAGAGCAGGTATGAGTCGCAACCTCAGGGATCTCGAGTCCCATCTCGAGTCGCAATTAGAAGATCTCGACTCGAGACCTTGATGGTCTCGAGTCCCTGAAGTCTGTTTTGAGTTGCTTGGACGTGATCTCGAGACGCAATCACTACCGTCTCGAGTTAAGGTTCGATAGTCTCGAGTCGAGACCGGTGGTCTCAACTTGCACACCTGATGACCAAGACCTTCTAGAACCTGTCCGATTGTACTATCCAATAGGATTGCCATTTCATGAAATTGTGCACCATCCAATTAAATCACACAAACATGTTTTCTTGTCTACATTTTAATCAAAATAGATCAAACAACAGGTTTTTCAAATATTCAAGGCGCATTCATCATCTATTCATGTTGTTCATCATATATTCAAGCTATTCATTATGCATATACATTCAAATCGGACCTAAAAATATGTCATCCTAGTATCTACGCTTGCAACTTTGAAAGTATTTTCAGCAACATTTACCATCATTAATACATAACTCATGATTGAATCAAATAGCACCCTAGTCATGTATCAATCCTCATTGAATAGCCTTAACACATCATTACTCTATCATACTTTTACCAAACCGTTCACATATCAACATGAAGGAACATTGTTAATCACTTAAATCAAGTAAAACATACTACTCATATCATCAAGCAAGCACCTTCATTATAAATAAACAACAACTTTTATGTATTTAACTAAAAGAGATACTAACCGGCTAGATTCAAGGTGTGAGAGTATGAAGAAATCGATGAATAAACTTCAAAATGAGATCCCAAGCTTGAACCGTTGTTCTTGGTTTGAATCCGAGAGATGGTGGAAGAGGTGGTGCTTGGTTGTTAGGGTTTAAGGCTTTCTAGGGAGAGGGAGAATGAGGATGAAATGAGAGAGAGTGTAAAGGAGAGTGTGTGTGAGGGTTTTAGGTTCTTATAAAAGGTGGTGCACCCTAAGTGGGTTCCGGATGGATTAAAGGAGGGGTGCGGCCCAAACGGCCCAACTGTTTACTCGAGACCGAGTGGTCTCGAGTCGGGTTCGCGGTCTCGGCCCACTACCAACATATATATATATATATATATATATATATATATATATATATACTACATATACACACTCACATAGAACAAGAAGATAAAACACAACTTTCATTTAATACATATATACACACAATGTAATTACAAGATATTTGCTCGGGAAAACCTAGAGTGTCACATTATCCCCAAGTTTTAAGAACTTTCATCCCGAAAGTTAAGGCAGCCACTGACAAGCTAGTATGAGTGAGAGCGTTTCAACGGGGTGTCACATCATCCCCCCGTTAATTTGGAATTTCGTCCCGAAATTCGGTTGTACCTTCAGTGCTGGGAGTTTCATTTGGGAACAACTGGGGATACTTGCGCTTCATCTGGTCTTCCCGCTCCCAGGTGAACTCTGGGCCACGGCGCGAGTTCCAACGAACTCATACGAGAGGTATCTGGCTACGTTTGAGGGTTTTGATCTCTCGATCCGTGATCTCAATCGGTTCCTCAGTAAAGTGTAGCTGTTCGTCAATAGTAAGTTCCTTGAAAGGAATGATGAGTGTTTCATCTGACAGACACTTCTTCAGATTAGACACGTGAAATACGTTGTGCACAGCGCTCAGTTCTTCAGGCAGATTCAATCTGTAAGCGACCTTACCGATCTTTTCGGTAATTTCGAATGGTCCGACATATCGCGGATTAAGCTTGCCCCGTTTTCCAAAACGAACCACACCCTTCCAGGGTGAGACTTTAAGTAGAGCCCGGTCACCAACCTGGAACTCTAGCGGTTTCCTATCCTTATCAGCGTAACTCTTCTGACGGTCACGAGCTGCCGCCATGCGTTGTCTGATCTGGGCAATCCTTTCCGTAGTGTCTACCACAAGTTCTGGTCCTGTGATCTGGCTGTCACCAACTTCCGCCCAGCAAAGAGGCGATCGGCATTTACGACCGTACAATGCCTCAAAGGGTGCTGCCTGGATGCTGGTGTGGTAGCTGTTGTTGTAGGAGAATTCCACTAAAGGTAGGTGCTTCTCCCAATTCTTGCCAAAATCGATCACACATGCCCTAAGCATGTCTTCTAGGGTTTGGATGGTGCGTTCAGACTGCCCATCCGTTTGTGGATGATAAGCGGTGCTCATGTCTAAACGTGAGCCAAAGGATTTGTGCATAGCTTGCCACAACTCAGAAGTAAAACGTGCGTCCCGATCGGAAATAATAGAGGTCGGCACCCCGTGCGTCGAAACCACTTCCTTTAAGTATACCTCTGCCAAGGTAGAGAACTTGTCTGTTTCTTTAATAGCCAAAAAGTGGGCAGATTTAGTCAATCGATCCACTATCACCCAAATGGTGTCATTTCCGCGTTGAGACCTAGGCAAGCTAGTAACAAAATCCATGGAAATTTGCTCCCATTTCCACTGTGGGATTTCTGGTTGTTGGAGTAGGCCCCGATGGTTTCTGATACTCTGCCTTGACTCTTGCACAAGTCAAACATTTTCTGACATAGGTTGCTATGTGGGCCTTCATGCCAGGCCACCAATAGGTAGTCCTTAAGTCGTGGTACATCTTATCTGAACCCGGATGTACCGAATAACGGGACTTATAGGCTTCGTCCATCACGAGGTCACGTAAATTTCCATAAAGAGGAACCCATATGCGCCCGACTACGTAGTAAGCACCGTCTTCTTTTTGTTCTAACCTTTTCCTTGATCCTCGCAGGGACTCAGCCCTGATGTTCTCGGCTTTCAATGCTTCAACCTGAGCGTTTCGGATTTGCTTAGGGAGGTTCGAGTGGATAGTGAGCTGTAAGGCACGAACACGCTTGGGTTTGGTCTCCTTTCTGCTGAGGGCATCGGCTACCACATTAGCCTTGCCCGGATGATACTTAATTGCACACTCGTAGTCATTTAGGAGTTCGACCCATCGGCGTTGCCGCATATTCAACTCCTTTTGTGCCATTATGTGCTGGAGACTCTTGTGATCAGTGTAAATCGTGCACTTGGTACCGTACAAGTAGTGCCTCCAAATCTTGAGCGCGAAGACCACAGCTCCGAATTCTAAGTCATGTGTCATGTAGTTCCGTTCGTGGATCTTGAGTTGCCGCGAAGCGTAAGCAATAACCTTCTCGCGTTGCATCAACACGCAACCAAGCCCTTGAATAGAAGCGTCGCAGTAAACTACAAAGTCGTCGGTACCTTCAGGTAAGGAAAGAATAGGAGCACTACAAAGGTTCTTCTTTAGTTCCTGAAAGGCAGACTCCTGAGCATCATTCCATCGGTAAGCAACACCCTTCTGAGTGAGGGTTGTAAGTGGTTGAGCGATCTTAGAAAATCCCTTGATGAATCTTCGGTAGTATCCTGCCAATCCCAAGAATTGGCGAACTTCGGTCGGAGTCTTAGGTATAGGCCAGTTCTTAATGGATTCGATCTTAGCGGGGTCGACATGAATCCCATCCTGATTGACTATGTGCCCAAGGAAATGGACTTCTCTAAGCCAGAAATCACATTTCGAGAATTTGGCGTACAGTTGTTCATTGCGAAGGTGTTCGAGAATAAGACGCAGGTGTTGTTCATGCTCCCCTTGACTCTTCGAGTAAATCAGGATGTCGTCAATAAACACAATCATGAACTTGTCGAGGTAGGGTTTGCACACTCGGTTCATGAGATCCATGAAGATCGCAGGTGCGTTGGTCATTCCGAAAGGCATAACAAGGAATTCGTAGTGACCATAGCGGGTTCTGAAGGCAGTCTTAGAGATGTCCTCATCGCGGACTCTCAGCTGATGATAGCCCGATCGCAGATCGATCTTAGAATAATAGCTCGACCCTTGCAGCTGGTCGAACAGGTCGTCGATACGGGGAAGTGGATAACGATTCTTGATGGTAACCTTGTTCAGTTCGCGGTAATCAATGCACATTCGGAATGTGCCATCCTTCTTTTTGACAAAAAGCACTGGGGCTCCCCAGGGTGATGAGCTAGGACGGATAAAACCTATGTCCAGTAGTTCTTGTAGTTGAGTAGAAAGTTCCTTGAGTTCTGCGGGAGCTAGTCGATAAGGTGCACGAGCTATAGGTGCTGCTCCGGGAGCTAGTTCGATTTGAAATTCGACCTGACGGTGAGGAGGGAGTCCAGGTAGTTCTTCCGGAAATACCTCAGGATAGTCGCGTATAACTGGAAAATCTTCAATCCTGTTTTCCTTTTTCTGCGTGTCGGCAACAAGTGCTAAGATAGCGGTGTGCCCCTTTCGTAGACACTTCTGGGCTTTTAAGAATGAAATGATGCCTGTGACTTCTACACTTTTGTTGCCTTGGATGATAAGGGGTTTGCCAGGAGGACGGGGAATACGGACAGCTTTCTCTTGGCAGAGGATCTCAGCTCGATGCTTGGATAATCAATCCATACCAACGACGACGTCGAAGCTTCCGAGAATGATGGGGAAGAGATCGATACGGAAGGTCTGACCAGACAATTCTAGTTTGCAGTTACGAATAACGTGTGAGGCCTCGAGGTTCCTACCATTAGCTATTTCAACGATGTGCTTAGAGCTTAACGGCGTAAGAGTGGACTTAAGCTTCTTACTAATACGTAGGGATACATAACTAGCATCTGCTCCAGAATCAAATAATATGGAAACATAACGGTCATTAAGTAGGAACTTACCCGCCACCACGTTGGGATCATTCCTAGCTTCCCCAGCTCCAATCACAAAAGCCCTTCCTCTTGCACCATTTCCAGCATTGTTGTTATTGTTCCCAGCACCCTGATTGTTGTCGTTCTGGTTCAGTTCAGGGCAATCCTTTCGCATGTGCCCCGTTGCTCCACACTTGAAGCATCCACGGTTGTTTCCTTGTTGCTATTGGGGTTGTTGTTGATTCTGCCTAGCTGGGAACTGGCTCCTACAGTCTTTAGCTTCATGCCCCTTCTTGTTGCATCGCTGACACTGACTTTTGCCACATGGCCCACTGTGGTGTCGGTTACATTTGTTACACTTGGGGTGGTTTCCTCGATAGCCACCCTGTTGCTGAGGGCCCTTGTTGCTTTCAGTCTTCCTTTGTTGAACCGAGGCCTGAGTGGGGTTAGCATCCTTACCCTGATTTCCATCCCACTTTCGTTTGTTATCGCTAGAAGTTCCAGCAGTAGCACTGATCCTTTTGGGCAGCTTGCCCTCCTCCACAGCCTGATTGGTGAGTTTGTGAGCAAGACGGACCACGGGCTGTATGGTATTGAGGTTGGCTGAGGTTACATGGCTCCGGATTTCTGGGACCAAACCTTTGATGTACAATTCGATCCTTCGATACATAGGTCGGGACATGTTTGGGCAAAGTGCAGCATAGTCGTTGGACTTCTTGGTGTAGGTCTCAATCTCTGATCCAACCATCTTGAGCTCATAGTATTCGTTTTCGAGCTTGTGGATGTCATCCCTGTGACAATACTCCTCTTTGATCATGTCCTTGAAATCTTCCCACGCAGTAGCGTTAGCAGTTTCCAGACCAAGCATCTGAATCTGTGCTTTCCACCATGAAAGCGCGTTTCCTTCAAGCGTACCAGTCGCGAATTTTACCCAGTTAGCAGGGGGACACTCGCAGACAGCAAAGACAGCTTCGGCCTTTTCAATCCAATGCAGAAGGCCTATGGCACCCTCAGTGCCGTTGAAGGGGAGAGGCTTGCCATCCATGAAGGTTTTGAAAGTACAAACACGTGGTTGCGCAGGCGCTTGCTGTCCTGTTGTGAGAAGCGAACGAATAGGCTTAGAGGTGAAAAGACGATGCAGGGGTAGGATCTAAACATCCTAAAGTAACGAGTTTACCTCCAGGGTGAGCTGCGAAAGCTGCAGCCACCGTGTTGAGCAAGTTAGTGAACTGAGCCTGAGTCATGTTAACGTTTCCTCTTCCGCGTCCACTCATTGTCTTCATAGCCAGAAAACACAGTATGAGTGCGATGTCGTAATGTAGCGAGAATGAGATAGAAGAGGGATGTGTATCTATCTAATTAGGCACACTAGTATGTATAGTAGAACAACAACATAAGATAAACAAGCAAGTAAACCCAAGTCCGAGCTATGAGGTCTAATATGTTGAGTCTTGCCCTTGGAGTGTAGTGTCGTCACGAGTCACGGGTTATAGTCTGGTTTTTCTCAAAAAGACTTTCTTTTTAAAACCAAGTTCACTATAACCAATGGCTCTGATACCAATCTGTCACACCCCCAAATCCACGTGCGGGATACCACCGCTTGGAGGCGTGACTGACCAGGATCCAGCCACCAATTATACTGAGCATTGGACAATAGTAAAGGTATTCACCAACCACAATAGTTAGTAGACATTATAGTTCGAAGTTTTTAAAAGTTTAGGTTCAAATACAGTTTAAGTAAACAGCGGAAGCATAAACCCAACAGTTTCAAAACAAAGTTCATAGTTCAAGAGTATTTAGAACCCAACACGGGGGCTAGACGACCACTACTCATTCCCAAGCTGCAAGCTCCTGAGTCACTGGGTACCTGCAAAGCATGCAGTAGGGTATCAACAAAAATGTTGGCGAGTCCACGAGTTGTCCAGTTTTAATTACCCAAAAAACTTGTTTCACCAGTTAATTTATCCGTTTATACATGCGATGGGGAGCTACCCCATAAGTAAGCGACTAAACTGTTTTTACAATACCGAATACTATTCATCCGTACGTTTCCGTAGAGTGCCCCGTTTGTCAATGTTCTATCATCATTGACGGTTTCCAGAGTACATTAGTTCACGCCCGATCCCATACGCGGGCACGGTGTGAGGTTGGTGAGACCTAAATAGCGCTATCAACTAATAACCCGTTCGCCTGACCCCGGCGACTAATCGGTATTAAGAAGTGAGGACTTGAGTGATAGAGTTTTGTTTAGTGTTGCTTGTTGCATCCAGTATAAACAGTAATTAACTAAAAGTCCCATTTAAGGGGAGAGAAGTAGGTTTGTATCCCTTACGAGGGGATAGCGTTGTTTAAGTTTCCGTTTCCCAACCACCGGGAACGCATGCTTTATTAGTTGTGAACTCACCTTGGGTTGCTCGGCAGTTTAGTTTACTTGGTTACGTATGCTGGTCACCACGTCCTAAATGGTTACCAGTATAGGTCAGGCTCGGACACAAGTAATGTTGGATCGTTGTTTGACCCAATTGAGTCATTCAGAAGAGTTTTACATCCAGTTTAAAGGCGGAATCAGTAAACCGGACACGAAAACAGCTTGTACTCTTTAATCTGTTGCTTGTATTGATAATAACAATGTTTACAACCTGAACAGAAATTGGCAGCACTTCGTTATAGTTCCAGAAGTTGCGTACCAAGTGAAATGACAACAACCCTATATATAGACATGTTGATTTCGCTTGAACTGGCTTGAAGCGAAATCAAGACATGTTGATTTCGCTTGAACTGATTTCAAGCGAAATCTTCATGTTAAACATGTCTAAACCCTAATTAAAACCCTGTTGTGTGTACATTCAACCTATCTAGACACAAGACTTGATAATGACGTAATCAGCAGACATTTAGTGCACCAACAGACTCCCCCTTGGATGTTGATGAAGTCTTTGGCTTCAAGTCTTTGTCTTTAACATTCTTCAAACCTTGTAAACACTTTCTTCAATCTTTATCTTCAACTCAGACTCCCCCTTTCACAGACTCCCCCTCTCGATATGCTAGAATCTGAGATATCTGAATCAAGCTTTATCATTTAGCTTCCGTGGGAATTCCTGAAACCTGTAATCACTCATCCAACTATAAGTAATAACATTTTCATGATATCAATCAATCTTCTTTAGTCTACTACCCCTATCAACATACTTTACTGATATGGCAGTGTTAAAGAATCCAACTCCCTCACAGTTTATCATCCAAGTTCAAGCTAATGACCTTGGAGAAATCACAAACTGTTTTTGAAATTTTTGAATTTAAATCAAGTTTCAAATTAATGAACTTGTTTTATTTTCAGAAACACAATCAGCTTACTTAGATTTTGAAACTCAGCACTCAGACATCAGTTGTCGAAAATAAAGCAGAATCAAAAATCTTTTTGTATTTTCTGAAAATATAAAGCAGTAAAGAAATATGTACAAACATATTTACAGATAATATTTTTGTTTTGAGAATGCGTCAGAGGATCATATCAGTTTATGACAAGTCACAAGTACCGTTAAGCTACATTTCATACTCAGATTTAAACAATTTACTTCGATTGTCGATATACTGATCCATCTTAAATTCTCACACAAATTTCAATTTACTCAGGATACGATTTAGATGAATTAAGAACTTAGATCATTCATGTGTCCCACCTCTTGAATATACTCCCGTATCCAGAATCTCAATAATCAGTCTTACAGGTGAGAATACTACAATGATATCTGTATATAATTTAGGTATGCGAGGGCCGAGGGATCTCAGATCGATACTTCCGTATACGCAGAGAGATATCAGCTTCGACTTTTCGGTGTGTCCCCTTTAGAGGATCTTTTTGCTTACAACAGCAGCATTTATCAATTTAATTGTTTCAGCATGCTGAGGGTTTAATGCTGTGTTTCAAGCATTTAAGCAAGTATTAGCCAGGGATTAGGTCAGAACTACCGTTCAGCAGAAATCCCAGAATAATACCCCAGATATCATAGAGTATAAAGACCTAGTATATCAGATTACGAGACCTTTCAAACGAGATTTCAGGGGTTACCTATATATCCAAGTAGTGTTCCCCACGAATTCACAAGTTTAAATTTAGGTTTATATCCCGAATAAATCTACTAAATGTGCAAAAACCTATCGACACATCATCAGTAAGATTGTTTAACTCTTTTATACTTTCCATTTCTTTAGCGTACTGTAACTGTCTACTGATGTACTATCATTTCCTCTGTTTACGCAAAAACTCAAATTTTTGAATTTTATCATGTTTTTGACTTTTTCAAATTTTCAAATAATGTTTTTGTATTTTCTAACAACAATATTACTCCCCCTAAAATGCAAAATCATATAAAGAAAATTTGACAACCAACACTGATAGCTTTGTTTCGCCATCCATTTTCTGCTTCAAGTGCTCTGATTTGCAGAAAATATAATATACCCCCATGATATACAACACATTGATTTTTACAGTTTGAAAACCGTTTTTCAATCTGATGAAAGTAATCATGTTTGTTCAGCCGTGAGGGTTTCGGCATATTCAATCAACAAACAATCAAACAAAATTAAAAACAACATATTTTTGGTTTTTCAATTTTTTTAACAAACTAAAAACATATATTTGGTTTTTAATTTTTCAAATTTTTAGGGTTTTGAAAATATTGTTTATTTATGTACAAAAATCAAACTAAACTCCCTGTTCAATCAAACCAGGGTCCTGCAACCTCTTCCTGTGCCAGGTTGCTCCAACTACCATTCTCACAGTCTTCAGCTTCGTTGAGCACCTGCACATTCAAACTTTATCAATCATTTGAACAATTTAGCCCAGGTCTGTTGGACCTTAGGCATTTCAATACAATAATGTTCATTCAATTTTGGAAACTCTTTGTCATTTAAAACGTTTTCAATTTTGACTTCAACTTTCTCATCTTTTACCGTTGTCACTTGTTTCTTAGCACTCCACACTTGACCTTTCGGAGTACCTCTTTTATAAAAATTTGTCTCTTTTTGAACCTTTTGATTTTGAACAACATTTTTCGGTTTCCAAAACTCTTGAGGTTTTGTCATATCAACAGATGTTCTCCAACTTTGTGTTGTTCTGAATCTGGGTGTGTGAGAATTCCAGGTCTGTCTTGAATCGAACATGTTCGGGTTTGATTTCCAATTTTGATTTGAAGCAAACTTGTTTGTATTGTACCTCCAAGTTTGTTTCGAATCAAATCTGGTTGACCTTGATTTCACATCCTCAGATTTCTGTTTTTCAACATCAACAGGCTTTGGATTTGGACACTTTCGTGCAACATGTCCAATTTGATCACATTTAAAACACACTTTCTTTGAAACATCCTTGGCCTGTTGTTGTTTCTTTTTCATAGCATCAAACTCCACATTAGACTGTTGTCCAATTTTGAGTTTTTCCTCTTCTTTCAAGCTTTTCCCTTGAACAAAATTCATCTTTTGTTGCAAATTCGGTTTTTTACTTTGATTCCAATTCCGTTTCTTTTTATAACCCAAACCAGCCTTCATGTTTTTCTTCTTAAA
>JARYGA010023179.1:0-18901 GCA_030545235.1 Helianthus tuberosus
AAAAATTACTAAATTCCTATCATTATACTACTCGGATCAGTAGATCTCATTCATGCGACTTCAGATCATGAACACAATTCAAGAACAATTAAGATACACCACAATAGATCACAACCACTTAAACCAAAGAGAATTAAATCAAGTCATGGTAACTTCACTAACCGAGATAGAATGCGTGAGTCAAAAGGAGTGGAGCTTCGAATGCCAAGTTTGTCGTCAATCATCAGAGGAGGAGAGGGGAAAGTAGGGTTATGTTGCAATTCTCTACGTGCCCTCATGTATGCATAGGATTTTTAAGAGTTGGACTTGGACGACTTGGGCCTAAAGTGTTTGGTCCAAGAGTAACCAAGAGGGTATGAGGGAGTGTGTGATCGAAGCCCAAAATAATATGCGGCTGACTGAGTTTATAAACCATCACTATCGTCTAACAACGTAACAATCATGCATAATCAAGTCGCGTTGGTCCATCTTACATCACACACACCTAAATACGCGTAAACGGAACATGAAGGGCAATGATAAAAGTTAGGTATTACGAGATTTGGCGATTCCAATCCTTGAAAGTTTGGGTTGTCACATCATCCCCAACTTGAAAGAAATTTCGTCCCGAAATTTGAATAGCGGTCACAGAAGAGTGAAGTGATAGATCAGGATGACTGTGGGTTTTCCTCGGGTGCCACATCATCCCTAACTTGAAAGGGAATTTCGTCCCAAAATTCACCAGTTGCATCCGGATTCAATTCAACATTTCCAAATAGGTTAGGGTGCTTGAGCTTCATCTAATCTTCACGCTCCCACGTGAACTCCGGTCCATGTCTTGAGTTCCAACGAACTCTCGCGATTGGGATTCGACCATGTTAACTAAGCTTGGTTTCCTGGTCTATGTTTTCGATAGGTTCCTTGACAACCGCGACTTGTCGTTAACTTTAGGCTCTAACAAGGGTATCACAAGTGTTAACATTATCCAATTCGCTAGGTAACTCGAGTTTGTGAGCCACGTCACCGATTCTTTCCAGAATTTTGAATGTCCCAACATATCGTAATTAAGCTTGCCACGCTTCCCAGAGCGTACGACACCCTCCCTGAGTGAGACTTCCAATATGACACGTTCGCCTGCAGCGAATTCCCAGTGTTTCCTAAGTTATCAGGTTTCCTAGCAATCACGCGTTGTCGCCACATGATTTACAATCTAAATAATCTTCCCAAGAGTTTCGAGTGCAAGCCCTGGACCCGCGATTAGATTGTCATCAACCTCAGTCCACAAGGAGGTTGGCATTATTAACCAAGCAATGCCTCAAACAGAGCATGTCTTCAAGTATCTGGGTGGTTCCTTCATTCTGACCGTCTGTCCGAGGGTGATAAGTAGTGCTCATGTCTAGACGAGAGCCAAGGTTTTATGTATTTCCTGACATGAATCAAGGATAGATCAAAATCAGAGATGACAGGAGTTGGCACCTCGTGCCCTAAAGCCGCCTCTCTCAGAGGAATATTCACAAGCTGTGAAGACTCGTCAGTTCATCGATTGCAAAAAAGTGTGCTAGTAACGTGAGTCCATCAACAATCACCCAGATGATAATGTTTCTTTTTCGAGTTGTAAGTAGACCATTGACAAAATCCATGGCAGTCTGTTCTCATTTCCCTATGGGTGTTTCCGGTTACTGATACTCTACCTTGACTTTCCCACAAGTCAAACATCGCTCACAAATATAGCTATGTGGGCCTTCATGCCCAATCACCAATGCAAGATTTATAGATCCTAATATCTCTCATCAAACCCAGATGACTAGAATATTGAGGCCGGTGTGTTTTGCTCAACACGAGTTCCCTACGGTTGCCGTATAATGAGACCCACATTCGTTCCAAGAGGTAGCGAATATTGTCCAACCTGTAAAGGGTTGCTTCTCCATGCCCCACATGAGCTTAACTTGAAAATTCTCTTCCTTCAGTTCCCTAGTTTGAACAGAACGAGTCTGATCAGGTAAGTTAGAGTCGATAGTGAGTTGCAACGCTCGTGCACGTTCTGGTTTCACAGTCGTAGTCATTCAAGAGTTCCATCCAATGATGTCATTGCATGTTTAGCCCTTCCGAAACAAAGATACACGGGAGGCCCTTGTGATCGGTCTAAGTAGTGCATTTGGTACCGTCCAAGTTATGCCTCCAGCTTAAGTCCAAAGACCATAGCTTCCACCGTAGGTTGTGGCGCATGCAAATCTTCTTGTAAATCCACCGAGTGGGTCATTACTTTCTTCGTGTTGCGTTGGCGTGTAACTGGAACTCTGATTCGAACCGCCATAGTACACCACTAGACCACCCGTACCCTAGGGTAGAGACAATACTCAGTACTTTGTAGTGTTGAATTTCAAAAGCTTAAAGAGACGTTCTCCTATTCTGTATCCCATGGGTTCACAGCACACTGTTGCGTTAAAGAGGTTAGAGCTGCACAATCTTTGAAAATCCTGCGATGAATCTGCGATAGTATCTTGCGAAACCAAGGAATTGTTGCGTCCCCTAATGAATCTTTGGTGCCAAACGGTTTCTAACAGAATGGATCTTAACGAGGTCCACATGTATTCCACTTCGTTGATTCATGACCAAAATGTACATCTCGAATCCAGTAATTACATCTAACAAGACTTCGCATGGAGTGGCTCCTCTCTCAGGAGCTCTAAAATAAGATACCTATGCCGCCCATGATGTTCCTTTCTCCTGGAAATGGTCAAAAACGTCATCGATAAACGCGGTCGTTTTAGGAGATCCATAAAGCTGCTGGTGTGTTGATTAACCCAAGGTCATGAATTACAAGTCGCAATGGCCGTACTGCATTCGATATGCCGTTTCAGGAACATTCTCCCCCTTGGATTTCCATCTGATAATAGCTCGCTCGTAAATCAATCCTCGAATGAAAGCTCGTCCCTTGCAATTGGTTGACAGGTTGTCAATACATGGTCGAGGCAAACGGTTCTCGACTGTCGCCTTGATGAGTTCTCGATACTCAGTACACCTACGAAAAGGCTTATCTTCACGGATATAACTAGGGCTTCCCAAAGCGAAAAACTAGGTCCGATAGAACTCCTGTCCAATAGTTCTTGTAGTAGCTTAGACCGTTCTTGCAACCCTCCATGTGTAAGGCGGTAAGAGTACGAGTCTTCAGAGCTGCCTTTGGCGTGAAATCAACTGAGGTTCTGACTAACATTTGTGGAAGTAAACCTGAAAGTTCCTCGAAACAGCACACTGAAAGGAGTCACGAATAATCGGTGGATCCCCGATCCTATTTTCCTTAGCCTTAACAATACTAACAGTTGCCAACATGGCGGGGTAATTCCTCCGTAGACATTTCTGGGCTTTCCTTGCAGAATTGATGCTAGCCTTTACACAACTCTGATATTCTGGGACAGATGACGATTCTCCACTAGGGAGAGGGGTACACAAAGTTTTCTTTTCACATAGTATATCTGCGCGATGTATGGATAACCAATCCATACTAACTATTGCATCAAACTTTCAAGGGTAGTAGAAGGAAGGTCGATGTCGAACACTTGTCCCACAAGGTCGAGTTGCATCCCAACAATCGTATGAGGTTTCAGTTGACTTGCCATCAGCCGATTCCACAGCAGGTTCGGGTTCAAGAAGCATCAGGGTCAAAAAGAACAGAGCCGAAACGATTAGTTACCCAAAAACATGCAAGCTACCATGTTGTTATTACACCTAGCGTTGCCTACGCCAATCCTAAATGCCCTTCCATGAGCATCATTTCCAGCGTTTGTTGTTTTCATTACGAGCATTTCCAATACGGTCGTCGTTCCCGTGGTTGTTGTCGTGACTGCTGCCTCTAATGTTGTTGCTTGAAACGGGGCCTTACGGTCTTTCAACAACAGGGTCCATCCTGTCTCATTCCATGTCGCGTCCTAAGACACTACTCACTGCGTGGAAAGTTACTCATTCCACCCTATAATCAGTTGCCATTGCTTACGTCCTGATTGATTCATAAGAGTTGACTCCCATGAGTCGCTGACTAGGGTTAAAGATTCAATTGGAGTCAAATTGCTGATGTTCATTGCTGGAAATCGGGGTCGTCCAAATAATGAGGTCGGTAAAGTACTACACTCATCCTCTTGCCCATCAATGTTGCAAGTTGTTTGAGTAATACGCGGTATGCTGCGAGAGTGTTGCAGAATTGATCACACTTCGAAGTCTAAGACGTCAATACATATAGTTCTAGCAAACGAAGAGAAGCAAGAAAGGTATAGACCAACTCAAGGTCGTTCATGCAAGCACCTAACATTCTACACGTTTCGCTAGGCGTTCAGATGTGTGTTCAGGTAATACTCGATAGCATCGAGATTCGTAAGGATTCAAAAAGGAGTGAAAAGATCACGTTCAAGTAGGAGACATTCACTGCTATGACTCCTAAAGATTTGTTACATTTCACACTGTTCGAATAACGGAACAGAACCCCTTTTCCACTTGTTAAGGCTCACTAGGACTCGCATGCACCCCACATTATTATTATGTGTGCACCCACAATAATATTGTGATTTGCATGCTCATGTCAGTTCCTCCTAACTCATGTCAAATGGTTCTTCAAACTCAAATGTCAAACAGAGGTTGTCAAGATAATAAAATCACAGGAATCCAAAGACTATGGCATACTAACAATGCACCATGATATTGTCCGCTTTGGCAGCCAGCACGCTCCCAGCGTCTGCCCCTCAAGGTTTTCAAAACGAGTCATAATGTAAGCAAGTAACTCATGCAATCATGCTATAGTGACGATTGTGTGTTCGTATGTTGTGTCATAAGCAATTGTGTACTAATCATGTAATGTATGCAACAAGTGAGAAAGACGAACCTTGCAATCTGGAGCTGAGTGTCATGGTCGTATTCACGTATTCAGATCTGTTCGGTTATAGTCTGGTTTTACAAAAACGTTTTAAAACCAAGTTCACTATAACCAGTGGCTCTGATACCAAACTGTCACACCCCCAAAATACCACCTAGGGAATGTCCCTGCTAGGCGTGTGACGTGCCAACAATGAGCCACTAATTACAGTGAACCCATACAAGTTTCTAAATAAAATCATCACTTATTAAATAAAAGTTTCAACAATAAGTTTGAATAAAACCCAACATGTTCCGCGGAAGCAAATAGTAAACCAAAGTTAAACCGTTTCAAAACCAATGTATAATATCCATAATTCAATCACATGAATCTATACAGTACGACCCATAACCACTCCAGCTACTCCAGATAGTAAGTTACAATCCAAGACATCTAACGACCTGCGAGCATGCAACATGTGTATCAGACAACGCTGGTGAGTTCATAGTTTTACGAAAACGTTGGTTACCAAGTGTTTAGTTAATCCATTGAATTTAAATGTTGATAATACCCCGAATACAAGACGGCTTCTGATTTACATTGCCCTTTCTCCAATGCTCCTATCAAAGCATTGGTCATGACTAGGTCATTAGTTCAACACCCGTCCTCCCAGGTACGAGGTGAGGTTGCCAAACCTAAGTAGTGCTACTAACTAATACCATATTACCTCTCAGGTAACCAAACAACACGGGGGACTTTAAAGGTGATAGGATGAGTATATTATCCAACATTACTGATTTACAATAAGACGTATTCCTCTCAGGAATACCCAAACTAGTTACCCAAAACCTATCCCTCCCAGGGATACCCAAAACTGTCCCAACCACCGGGACGCATGCTCAAGAGAGATTAACTCACCTTTGATTTGCTCGGTAAGATTGTTTACTTAATTACCAGTTGATCAAATGCGTCCTAACATGGTTATCGGTAACGATCAATTTTTATGTACACATATATTGCATATCTCATATACAATTAATTATCGCATTTCCTTTTTTTCACATAACACACAACTACTGTACAAGTATTTCACACATATTGTTCAAATCATAAAAATCAATCTATTAATTGAATATCAATAAGTACTCATCCGGCATGTATTCGATTTCTAACAGGTTCACATAATGATCTCATGTTTGCACACATACAACCCTTTAATCTTCAACACAAGTATATGCAACATAACCAAATTGATAGCTTAATTGGGTTTGATATGATCTGGGATAGTTTTATGCCAATTATGACTAATTTATGGTCCATTTCCTAATACCTAACCCAAATGTCTACAAATAATACACGGCCCAATCAGTCAAAACCCCACCTAAGACTCATACGAGCCCAGTGTGTGAAGCCCAAATGACCTTATATGTTGATTAGCCCAATTATTCGGCCCAATCAGTTTACAAGTTAATATTAATTAGCCCCCAAACTCATTACTATCCAACCCATTTAAATTAACTGTGCGGCCCAATTCCTAACTAAATGTGTGCGGCCCATTATTAAAATCCATCAGGATACATTACTAGATATAACAATTCAAAACAAATAACAAAATACCTCTAATCTTCTCTACAAAGATAAATCGGTTCACCCTAGTTGTGCGATTCATGGTGGGAGAGTGTGACAATTTTTCATGAGTAGTGTACCCCTAATCGGTACCAAACCGTTAGTGTAAGACAATTAATCAAATCAAGTCAACACAATAATTTATCAACCCTAATTGTTAGTTAGCACTATCAGTGATTAAATATAGACCTACTCACGTGTCACAAATATCCAATCCTACCATCGCAAGGTCAATTATTAATAGTTTCTATCATGTGCAATACCCTAATCATCTTTCAATAATTAACGGCAATTAGTACGTGTCAGAATATTCGAAACATCAAATTTGGTTAACAAGAACCCTAGTTATACATCAGTTTATTAGCATAAAAAAATTATTAAATCCCTATCATTATATTACTCGGATCAGTAGATCTCATTCATGCGACTTCAGATCATGAACACAATTCAAGAACAATTAAGATAAACCACAATAGATTACAACCACTTAAACGAAAGAGAATTAAATCAAGTCATGGTAACTGCACTAACCGAGATAGAATGCGTGAGTCAAAAGGAGTGGAGCTTCGAATGCCAAGTTTGTCGTCAATCATCAGAGGAGGAGATGGGAAAGTAGGGTTATGTTGCAATACTCTACGTGCCCTCATGTATGCGCATTATTTTTAAGAGTTGGACTTGGGCGACTTGGGCCTAAAGTGTTTGGGCCAAGAGTAACCAAGAGGGTATGAGGGAGTGTGTGATCGAAGCACAAAATAATAGCGGCTGACTGAGTTTATAAACCATCACTAGCGTCTAACAACGTAACAATCATGCATAATCAAGTCGCGTTGGTCCATCTTACATCACACACACCTAAATATGTGTAAACGGAACATGAAGGGCAATGATACAAGTTAGGTGTTACGAGATTAGGCGATTCCAATCCTTGAAAGTTTGGGTTGTCACATTCTCTCTGCACTCCTAGAATCCCGAATCGTGGTGATTGAAGAATGGCGATGGTGATTACCCATGAATTATGGTGTTACAATCTAAGGTTTTGAAGAATGAACACATTACAATAGACAGAGATAAGTCATTTCCAGTTTTTTCTTTCTTTTATCATTTTATGATCTAGGGTTTTGTTCATCTTCTGTAAATAACGAATATGTGGATTTTGTTCTTCTTGCTGGTTACTGTGGAATCTACTTTACGTTTTCTTTGTCATTGTTGTTGGGTTTAGATATGTGTAGCACTTTAGGGTTTCTCTGTGTTCTTTGGTGTAAACATCAGTTGTTTATGTTTTTTGGTAAATATTGATCGTACTTGTCTTTCTTAGGCGATTTAACGACACCGGATCGATGAATTTCTCTCTATCCTATACCAGAAAGATCGACTAGGTTCAACTTCTTGGTACGGTGTTTTTAACCATATCTACCTTTTTTGTTTGTATTTTAAGTCAATCTACCTTTTTTATTTGTTATTTCAATCGGATCTGTGTAGTACTTTCAGATATGTGTTGAGTTCATGTTGTTGTTGTTGCTTCCAAGGTTTTAATCTTACTATCCAGTTTCGTTTTTGGTATTTCAGATGAAGAAGAAGATGAAGATGACGTTGATGGTGAGTTATGTATAATAGATTTTAGAGCAAGCCCTAACCCTAGATTTCAATAACGTCATCCAAGTGTGACATTTGTGCCTTTATGACCATTATACAAATCCGAACAATTTTGAATCAAATGAAATCTTGTGTTTCATTTCCGGAATTGTATAATTACATATGATATTTACACATTTCAATCCTTGGAAGATTTCGAACTTTCAAGAAACTTTTCTGGAAGTTATACGTAAACGGTTACGCAAATCCGTAATCAGTTTAACACAACGTACACTCCGGAACAATGACATAAGCTAAACATACCCTAAATACCCTCAACATAATTTAGAAATAAGTTTGGGAGGGTTCGGTATGTCAAAAAAACAAGTTTATTCGATCACAGGGACTATTTACGACATACTACGAAAGTCTGCCAACTCTCATGGCGACGTACACCCCGGAACAAGAACATAAGTTAAACATACCCTAAATACCCTTAATATAACTTAGAAATAAGTTTCGGAGGGTTTGGTATGTCAAAATCATGTTTATTCGATCACAGGGACTAAAAGCGTCAAAACTGTGAAAGTACGCAAACTCACGTATTTCTGCATACATATCATATACGCACATCCAAAATATTTTTGTAATCATTAAAATATTGCATTTTAGCGATGTGAATGCAAAAATGTCCTTCATTGCGTAATTTCGGTCATTTTCACGTCCGTTCGAGCTTTCGTCATAATTAAGCGAAAAATGCAACCGTACAACCGAACGAACCGACATCCACAATATTTCAGATAATATTTCAAGTCCCCTATGCTTTAACATCCGTGTAAAGCCTTAAAATTGGGTTAACGGGGGTTAAACACATCGAAAACAAGTTTAATAAGCTGGAGGGACCAAAACTACCAAAACTCAATTTTGCCCTTTATCTGGCTGGTGGGGCGCGAGAACTGGAGCTGGCAGAATGATAAATTCAGCTTGTAGCCTTGGTTTTTATTCATAGTTTTAGCAAACTTGTGGGCAATTTGTGTGATGAACAAGTATAGAATCTGATCTTGGACACTTGTATTGATCTTGTTCTTCCTTGGGCAACACACAAACCACTTCTCATTATCTTGTGCACTTCAAACTAGCATAAATAGCCCCCAACTTTGCTCAATTCATTGCTCATTCATTCATTCTATTCTCATCTGCTCTAAATTGGAGGCTACCATCTTTTGAAGGCTTCCTACTGAGCATTCTTGGATCCTTGAACACAAATAAGTGTTCTATCCTAGTCTTGTTCATTTCTTTTAGCTATTTTAAGCTGAAAGTCAAACAGTTTGACTACCGTTTGACTTTCGGTTTTGACCATGAATTGGTCAAATCAAAGTTCAATTGAACTTTGCAACGTGATCGTAATCGCTATGGTTATAATCCCTTGCGATTATACCTACTGATTACCATGTTGACTAGTCGAAGTGACGAGTCAAAGTTTCGGTCAAAATGCACGTTTATGTGCATTTTACGACGAAACTATTTTTGGGTATCAAAACACTTTGTTTTGATACCAAATCAGTTTTTCAACTTAGTTAAACATGTTTTGACATGTTTAACTCGTCACTTCTATTTTAGTGCTTATTTAGGGTCGGAAGTCGAGCGGTTTAACCACCGCTTTGACTTTTCGAATCCGACCCGTTTGGTCGATCATTAGGATCCAACCAAACACTTATTGTGACCATAGTTGTATAGGGAATAACCTCCTGAGGTTATACCTTATGGTCACATTGTTTGGGTACTGTTATGATAAGTCGATTATTATATGCCTAAAAATGACCAAAATGCCCTTTTTGCGCATAAATCTGTTTTAAACATAAGTAATCAACTTTTTGACATATAAACTGATTTTGCAACTTCATTAAACATATTTTGGCGTATAAGATTTATCATAACTCCTAGTTATCCATCCGAACGCATATTTGCGCAAATGACACGTTAAAGTAGCGTAAACTACCTTAATGGGTCATAACGGATCAAAAGCACTTAGGGTTCATTCCAAATCAGAATGTAGACTTTTTTAAACCATTTCATATGAGTTTCAACACTCATTTAGTTTACAAGACCTCATTCTATCCGATCTCCCAACTTATGTATCATTACTTAAACATAGGTACCCGATGTTAGGACACACTAGGACACGTTCGAAGCTTTGTTATATCACTTGATTCAAGGTTACTTTGCAATCCCAAGTGAGTACATAGCTCCCCTCTTTTATGTTTTGCTAAAGGTTTTGGGTGACTCATATGTGCTAAATGCTTTTCAAGTTTTCAAAACAAAGACTATGGTTTATATAAAACACGTCGATTTCAATAATGTGAACGAACTTGTTGGTGCGTTAATTCATAACACGAATGACATTCATTAGCTTTGATCAAGCCGACCAGTAGTAAGTTATGGTATCTAGTTTGGGGTAACGACAAAATATGTTATTTTAACAAATCATTTGTTGATTTGTTAGTCGAGTTAAAGGGGTGTTTCAGGGTCTATTAAAGATACCCCATGGGTGGTATAGTCGAGTCACACAGGTTTGAATGTGTTCATTAAAGAACTATAAAAAATTTTCACAATTAAAACAAGGACGAATGACGGTTGGTTTATAACACGGACGAATGACAAATGGTTTATAACACGGATGATTTTGACGATTGGTTTATGGTAAGTGATTAGGTAACGAGACGGGTATAATGTGATAAAAGCATGGTGGATACGCCACTTGTACTTTCTATATATAAGTGCTTTTATCACATTACATGTCGTAGCATTATCTAGATCACTTGAATGAATATTTTCAAATGATGTCACGCAACGATGTTTACTTAAAGATATAAACCATACAATGTTTATTTCAAGACGATTTACTACTTGGTTTTACAAAACAAATGTTTTTGGTCAAGATTCATGGCTACAATGGTTTTGTTTTACTTATATCAACTTATAAAGTTGATAAAATATATATTGAAATATCAAACACTTTTTGATTTCAAGGATTACACTCGTCGACTCTCGAGGTTGGACGAGGTATTGTAATATGAATTCAAAGCCATGAATTTGACATACAAAACCTATGTACTCGCCAGCTTTTTATGCTGACTGTTTTTCACATATGTTTCTGGTTCTATTATGTGACGATTGCTGATTGCATGCTACACATAGGATGGACGCGGGCCTTAGTGACTTTAAAACTTGAAAGACAATTGTTTGTACTTGATTGGTCTGTAACTAAACAATTATTCCATAATTAAAACTAAAACAAAACTTCAAATACCATGTGTTGTGAAACAATGATTCTGTGACATGACTCCCTGACGTTTCCACCATGGTTTGTTGTATTACGTGGTCGGGGTGTTACAGAAAAGTTTGTATCAGAGCAATGATTATAGGGAAATAGGTTATAGGTAATGCTCTTGACCTAGTCTATAACCTTCCTAGGACCCTAACGTGATTTTACTTGCGTTTAGATTCTTAATACAATACTATCACCTATCCTTAGGTGATTACCAAAAACAAAACATAATTCATTCTCTCGAGTTAATTTTTTTCCAAAACTACACAAGAAATCATCTATCCTTAGATGATTTGTTTTAGGCCATTGAGCCTTTGGAGTTTTCAAAATCTCATCAAAGTTTGGGCTTTAACAATGTGAACATGTGCAATCCGGAAGGGTGGATGCCTGTACTCCGAGTTTTCTGTCTAAGGCTAGAGTGTTCGTATAAATCCACATCATCGGACCAGTCACTCTTACCTGGAAACTCTTGGGGTGAGTGTCGACCTATAGGCTAAAACATGTCTTCACGATACATTATAAAGATCCATTTACTTTGATTAGTCACTGTGTCGTTTGTTTATTTTAGGTAATGAACAAATGATCACAATCCTTATACTTCGTCGATGTTTTTAACATTCAATTTTGACTATCCAATATCATCTCACTCGTTTTCTCTCATGTTTCTCTGCTCTTTTAGAATGCCTCCTCGATGTGATCAAACTTAAGATGCCGCTATGGCAGCCATAAGA
This sequence comes from Helianthus tuberosus, assembly GCA_030545235.1. NCBI lineage: Eukaryota > Viridiplantae > Streptophyta > Magnoliopsida > Asterales > Asteraceae > Helianthus > Helianthus tuberosus. The sequence continues at coordinate 12,077 of JARYGA010023179.1, forward strand.
GCTTAGCAAATCGCTGTTGTGCTCCCAAACCTAGTAACCCAGTTAAATCAAGCGAACAACAACAATAACAACAATGCACTCGCTCCGTGCAACTATAAACAGTTCAACTCAGCTAAGCCACTTACGTTTACTGGGGCTGAAGGAGCTACTGGGCTCCTACAGTGGTTTGAGAGTCTCGAAAGTACATTTCATCATGTTCAATGCCCGAATGGGCGAAAGGTTGAGTTTGCATCAAGTGTATTTCAGAATAGAGCACTCACATGGTTGAACGGTGTGATGAGGGATATGGGTGCCGATGTGGCAATGACACAAACATGGGAAGAGCTTCGAGCTCTTATGATGAAGGAGTTCTGCCCATGTCACAAGCAAAGGGAACTTGAGAAGGAGTTCGACGATCTGAAGCAAGATAGCGGAGAACACCGTGCTTACACCGACCGGTATGAGGAATTGAGCTTGTTGTGTCCAACTATGGTTACGCCTTTGGATAAGGCAATTGAGAAGTACATAGATTGCGTTCCTGACCCAGTTCAGGACATTGTTACTGTTAACAACCCTACCACTCTCAGACAGGCTATCGAATTAGCTGCTACCTTAACTGAATCCCAAATCAGAAAAAGGAAACTGTTTTGCCAAGGCGACAAGAAACAAGCAGCTAATACTACTCAAGAAGAAAACAAGGGAAACAAAGCCGAACCTTCTAATAAGCGCAAGGCTTCACAAAACTATGCGGTGGTTGCTCAACCCAACCAGAACACTCACAACCAACCTCCTGCAAAGAAACCTTATGTTGGTACTGCACCGTTGTGCAACAGGTGTAATGCTCACCACCAAGCTTACTTACAGTGTCGTCAGTGCACTTCTTGTGGGAGACTTGGTCATTTGGCAAACGCTTGTAGAACTACCCCGAACCAAGGTGTTCCAAACCAACCTCAAGCAAATCCTGCTCAAGCTCGTTTTCCACTAGGTTCTTGCTACAACTGTGGGGATGGGCCATTTCAGGAACAATTGCCCAAAGCTTGTTAATGCAAATCCAGCCTGTGGATGAGCATTTGACTAACTAGACACATGCTAAAGACGATGCTACTTCGAATGATTGAACTTTATGTTTTATTTCTTTTGTTATCCAAGAACCTGGAAACAATTTGGTTGGTTTATAAATAAATTGTTATTCCAAATTGATGTACGAAAACAAATGTGATTACGAGTATGTATGGCATACCCCTACGATACTGACACCAAGGAACCATATTCCTTGCAAATCAAACTACTCTTGTATTTTCTTCCAATTTTTGGTGATCGCTCGCGATCTCCACCAAAATCCTAAGTACTCATTTCTTCTAAGAAACAAAGTACAAGGTATAAGTTATAACTCTTGACGAATTCTCAAAGTACCACTTTAAATCCTTGCTTGGATACCTAAGGGTACTTTTCATAAGTACTTAGTTGGACTTATGCAAAATGACAATGTGTAAGTCGATGTGACCAAACCGAATCCTTATAGGATCTTCATATCTTTATTGTCAGATCCTTATAGATGTTTAAAGTGCAAATCAAAGTCCTTAGTTGGATTCTTTGTGCACTTCAATACGTGTGTACAATGACAAGTTAATGAACAAGTTGACGATTATGTGATTATGTGTTTATGTGTTTTTAGTTGATTCAAATGCTCGCTATCCAAATCCTTGTAGAATCTTCCATATTTTCATATGCTAGATTCTCAGAGGGATATCCAAAGTACTATCTTAAATCCTTAATTGTAACACCTCGGAAAAACCCGTCCAATATAATAAAGACACGTGTCATGGACCTTAAACGTGTTATAAACCCGAATCATGATAAAAGATAACCGGAGGAATTAAAAGTGTCAACATGTTAATATATATACCTCTGAGTGCCCTTTTAACGTTTCCAATTCTTGGTAAAACAATATTATCCTTTCAAGAAATGTCTGTTAAAGAATTCCAAGATATCTGAATTAAACCTTGTGAGAAATAATTCAATTGTCAAGTAAATGATCATGTGCCAATAACGACAATTCTACATTCATTATCCTTTCCAAAAGACTCCAAGGAAACACCATTGCATGGCACCACTTTCAAGATTGATTAGACCTGATCAAGTGGACCCATTGTGTTGATAATGACTAAAGATATGAGTTATAAAAGATTGCATGGTCAAATGTTAGAAATAAATTCAAAAGATTTTTGTCTTCTGACCAAGTCTTACGGACCGCAAAGAGACCACCTTACGGACCGTAAGGTGGCTGATCTGGGCGATAAAGATTAAAAAGCGGATACGGACCGTAAGGCCCTAAGCTTACGGTCCGTAAGACCTGTAACTGGGCAGAAAATAGTGGACAACTGCAGGTTCAGTCAGTTCCACCGCCTTAGATGCATGGTTTTCGAATTCAGGGGCTGCACCAATGGTATTTCATGCATAGGGGACACCTGGGATGATCAGGAAACATGTGCAGACCTTGTTGGATTGATCTTGTTGCATCTAAATCACTATATATAGAACTCTTGTTGCAACACATGAACTTGCTCATTTCAAAAACATTTCTAAACCTTCTCTGGAGCTCTCTGGACTTCAAGCAAGTTTCCCTAAGCTTCATTTTCATGCTAAGTGCTTTTGTAAGTAATCTTAGCCTCTCTAATTCAAGTTTTGATAGCTTAATGACCAAAAGTCAAACTTATCATAATTAAGCTTTGACTTAGTGATTAATCACTAATGGTCCAGTCATTAGTCGAATTAAAAGTGGCTATGAGTTGGTAATTATGTAGGTAATAAACCCCTAAGAGGGCACCTACTGATTATCACCCTAACTTGGTCAATTGTCGGGTCAAACTTAATATTAAAAAGTCAACAGAAAGCTATTTTGCAAATAAAGTCATAATTAATAATGTAGAAGCCATGAAACCTGTTTTAACACTTATATAACTTGGTAATTACTGTAATAACATGTCTAAGCATGTTCAACCCGACAATTTTGAGTTTAGGCTCGGTTCGGAACCGAAAGTCGTAAAAGTAGACTTTTGCTTTGACTTTCAGTTCTGACCCGATTTAGCTTGGTTTAGATATGCCTTAGAGTTCCTTTAGGGCCAGGTTATAGGTTAGTATAACCCTCTGAGGTTATACAACTTGGTTCCTAATTAATCCGATTCATTTGCATGTTTCCGTTAATTGTTTAAATGTTGACCATTATGCCCTTTTGACCTTAAAACGAGATTTTTGAAAATGTGAGAGGATAAAAACCTTTATTACTGATTTATAAACATGTCCTAAAAATTTGACATCAGTTTGAGATCTAAATTAGGAGTTATGCTCAATATCGTAATTTGAGAGCTTTTTATTAATTAAACGGCATTATTAGCATAAAGCCTATCTAAACCCAAATTTTGACACCAAACTTTTTACCCACTGATGTAATATAATATTTTGGGATTTTTTAAGATTTTTATTTATTTTTAAACTGAACATAACATAGGGTTCTTGCTTTAATTCGGAAATTGTCGGTTATACCCTTTTTGCCAATAAAATGAGTTTTACATAACATTTTGATACCAAACTTTTTGCTACTGATTTTATATGATAAATAAAATATTTTAAACTTTATAAACTGATCAAAAACTCAGATTTCCTGTTATAACCCGAAAATCGCTTAAAACCGACTTTTACGCATTTTAAACGCATAGTATGGGTTAAAACTATTTTTGGCATATAAGACTTAATACCTACTGATGTTTTAAGTAAATTTTTATACTTTAATAGTAGGAAAAGGTTTTGAACTCAGAATCCCAATTTTGACATTTAAAGCTTATGTGAAATGACCAAAATGCACCTACGGCGCATAGTTTGGCTATAAATGATAAATTTCACATATATGTAATACCCTACTGATATGACTTACAAAAATAAATATTTTTACTGATCATTTTAGACCAGAACCTCAGATTAATATTTAATCTCTTTTATAACCTTTAAAATGACCAAAATACCCCTACGGGGCTTAAATTGATTTTAAATCCGTTTTGGGCATAATGGAAGGTATCCTACTGATATCACAACATATTTAAGGCATATTAAGTTAGGAAACCTGTTCATGACTCATTTTGGTTACCCGTTATGCATTTATCGCGTTCGGTACGGTTTATGTAACTAGTTTGCATAAATTAACCGAAACGGGTCAAACCTTATCAGTTTCACTTCAAAATCCAGAATGTGTTTAGTTTACTCATATTATGCAAGTCTTCATACTTGTCGGGTCTGAACCACATTCTAATCCGATCTTCGCTTAATCATGCGTTTTGAACCATATACCTTTCTTTAAAACTAACCGGTCTAAGTTTAAACTTAAGTAAGACCCGTTAGGAATCTAATAGGTTAATTAAAACTATCATTCCAGATTTAGGAGACCAGTAAAAGATACTTTCACTTGCTGATTTGTATGGCTGGGATAAATTTGTATAATTTGCTCAGGTAAATACTTTTAACTTATTTTCCCTTATACAGGCTTGGGGTACGGTATATAATATACCGCTTGGTCGGGTATTGAATTTTTAATCGTACGAAGGTTAAATCATTGAGGTAACCTATTTAATCTGCTTTGTTTATTCTAAGCCTTTGGGGGGGTTTAATGACCATGTCCTGGATATCCTTGGCTCATTCTTTGAAATGGCCACGACTTAAGCACGGGGTGTAGGCATACACCTACCGGTGCGTATGTAAAAATAATGTACCCACATGTTCGAGAATAACTCACTGTGGGATATATTATGTGGTGTGTCTATTAATCTTTAACCCAATTTTCAACCTGGGCTACTGAACGTATAATAAACATATAATTCTTTTACAAGATTATTTTTAAATAATTATCCCAAGTTATAAAAGATTATTTGTGCCTTGTGCATTTAAATCAATTTTCTTAAACATTTTTAAAATGAGTCGGTTAATTGTATTTACCAGTGTAAACTGACGTATTTTCCAAAAAGGTTAAGTGAAGGTACTAGGCGGAATAGGTTGGCTACTCCTAGCATCAATAAAGAGTCTTGCAAGCTTAGATGTTTATAAATCTGTTGAACAATGTTCCTTTTAACTTTGATCTGCCTGTGGATCCCTTACAACCGTTCTTGTAATAATTGATATTACTTTCTTTCGGTTTGTAATGTTTTTATCTTTCGACTTCCGCTGTGTATTAAACTGTAATAAATTGTCTATGATGATATCAACTACATCACGATACTCCCCACCGGGCCCACCGGTAATACGTGGAAATATCGGTGTGTGACATTAATGGGCTTTTCTATGCAAATAGTCAGACCCTTGGATTCCAAAGTACTATTCCAAACAATTATTTGATTCCAAAGTTAAAGAGACCCTTTGGTGGTCTAGTTAAAGAGATTGTTCGTCAATCTAGTTAAAGAGATCATGTGTTGATCTAGTTAAAGAGGCCATTTGGTGGTCTAGTTAAAGAGATTGTTCGTTAATCTAGTTAAAGAGATCATGTGTTAATCTAGTTAAAGAGACCCTTTGGTGGTCTAGTTAAAGGGATTGTTTGTCAATCTAGTTAAATAGATCATGTGTTGATCTAGTTAAAGATATTGTTCGTCAATCTAGTTAAAGAGATCATGTGTTGGTCTAGTTAAAGAGACCTATTGGTGGTCTAGTTAAAGAGATTGTTCGTCAATCCAGTTAAAGAGATCATGTGTTGATCTAGTTAAAGAGACCCTTTGGTGGTCTAGTTAAAGAGATTGTTCGTCAACTAGTTAAAGAGATCATGTGTTGATCTAGTTAAGGAGATCGTTCGTCGATCTAGTTAAAGAGATCATGTGGTGATCTAGTTGAAGAGACTCTTTGGTGGTCTATTTAAAGAGATCATTCATTGATCTAGTGAAAGAGACCCTATTGTGGTCTAGTCAAAGTCATCACAGGATTATTCGTTTGATAGTTAAAGAGACCTATTGGTGGTCTAGTTAAAGAGATTGTTCATCAATCCAGTTAAAGAGATCATGTGTTGATCTAGTTAAAGAGACCCTTTGGTGGTCTAGTTAAAGAGATTGTTCGTCGACTAGTTAAAGAGATCATGTGTTGATCTAGTTAAAGTGATCGTTCGTCGATCTAGTTAAAGAGATCATGAGGTGATCTAGTTGAAGAGACTCTTTGGTGGTCTATTTATAGAGATCATTCGTTGATCTAGTTAAAGAGACCCTATAGTGGTCTAGTCAAAGTCATCATAGGATTATTCGTTTGATTTTCTTCCCCTACACATCATAAAATGAATTGTGTGGACTGTGCAAAGAATTACGTAATTATGGATGCATACATAATTACGGAATTCAGTGCATAGAAACAACAAGTTTTGTCATGTCTAAGAACCTATAGTGATAAGAATAACGAAACAGGAACAATGTAATAAGGGCATGGTGGATACACCGCTGGTACTTCCTATATATAAGTGTTCCTTATTACTTTGCAAATGTGGCATTATTTAAGTTACTAGAAGTTCTGGACCTTGACCAACGTTGTTTTATCTTACGCTCTCCGACTCCAACTTCGAGCACACACAAGTTTTCTATAATAGTCTTCATAGGAAACATACTTCCATACGTTGTTCGAAACTCCAAAATTCACACTCTTTTCGAATTCTTCGACTACAAGAATATCACTTTGACTTTAAAATGACGTTATTGAGGTTCGGTATAATCAAACACCTACCTATTGGAATGGAGTTTTAAATCTTTGGATCTGAATTCTTTCCTATAGACAACAGATGGGTACGATTAACAGTGTTCGCTGGAAATCCAAACGTGGCCCAGAGTTTTACTC
>JARYGA010023180.1:0-43798 GCA_030545235.1 Helianthus tuberosus
AGAAATACCACAAAGGCAATCCCTATTTGGATGGAGCAACAAATTGGTTTCAGACATTCCATGACAACAGGAATGGGGTGTCAAATCCTATAGCGCTATATCATACTAACAATCGGTCTGGTGAACATAAAATAAGTACAATTCAACATTTTATTTTATGTTCTTAGAGAAATCAGTGTTTAAAACCATAGATAGTCATTTAGTTTGTCAAAAGATAAATAATAACTTGTATGATCAAATGTCAAAAGGTAAGTATGTGATGAAAACAGATGTACTAAGTAATGCACACAATGGGCACACGTAGCATGAAATGTAATGTAAAACGATGTACTAAGTACGCACTCAATGGGCATACATAGCATAAACTGAAATGAAATCATGTACTATAATGTACTAATGAACATAACCGATATATGATGTGAAAACAGGAAAGCATGAAAGTAACAAGTAGGCACATGTGTTCCACCCCAAAACAGTTTGGAAAACAGTAAAAGAGGGGTCTATGTACTCACTTGAGATTGCTCGGTAGTCCTTGAGTAACAACCAAACAATACTAGAGATCGCGGATATCAAACGGCACCTAGTATAGGTAGCTACATTAATAAACCGGACCTAAATCGGAAGATCGGGTAGCATTAGGGTTTGTAAACCAAACGAGTGTAGAGACTCGTGTCTTTTGGTTTAACAAAGCCTACATACTAAATGAAACTTAACCTAAGTGTCTACGACCCATTATGACCCGTTTAGGTAGCTTATGCTACTTTAACGCGTCGTTCGCGTGAAACGCGTTCGGACCGCCTAACTAGTCCTATGACAAGTAATATATGCCTTAACATGTTACATAATCAGTTATGTGACAAAGGTTTAGGTTACATATGCTTAATTACCAATTATACATGAAAAGGGTATTCTGGTAATTTACCTAAGGCATATAAACTACCTATCATACAACTACTTAAACGATGTGACCATAGGGTGTAACCTCGGAAGGTTATCCCCTACCTACTATGGTCACCTAATGTATTTGGTCGGATCCTAATGATCGACCAAACTGGGTCGGGTTCGAGGTATAAGCGATTTATTAGATCGCTTACCCTACGACCCTAGACAACGTGGTAATCAGTAGGCATAGTCCCAAGGGACTATGACCATCGTGATTACAATCACGTTGCGAAGTTCAAACGAACTTCGCATTGACCATTACTGGTCAACGCTGAAAGTCAAACAAAGTTTGACTTTCTGACTCGAAAAGCAGTAAAATAAGGAAAAGAACGAAAGAATACTTACGAAGGGTCCCCGAATGCTAACCCAGATCAAAATAGCTCAGGTATGAAACGAAGGTTCCAACTTAGAGTCTTTTCAATCAGATTTGTGGGTTTTTAAGCCAAAGGGGGGTGGGTATTTATAGATTTCGGGTAACCGTTAAGATCGTTTATTGAATAACGTGCCTTAATCGGAACCGTACACTTGTCGGAAAGGTTATGGAACCACATATGCTCCTTAACTTAGTGACACATCAACTTAAAACATGTGGTTAAGAATCAATTAGTTGCAACTTGTAATTAGAAACATTGAATCTGCCCAGATAGTCAGTCGCGTAGCACGACAGGTAGCCCCATAGGCGTCGCGCTACGCGAGCACCTCTCCTGAATCAGAATGTTTGAAAATTGGCAGCAATGGTCCCTGCACGTGTTTAAGGCCTTTTTCGATGCGTTTGAACCCCGTTAACCTCATTTCAAGGCTCTAAAATGAAGTTAAAGTATAGGGAACTCAAAACATACTCAAAAATATGCCGGATGATGGTTCGTTTGGTCGTACGAACGCGATGTTCGCTTAATTACGACGGAATGCGCATAAGCGCGAAAAACGATCCAAATGACGCGACGAATGGATTTTTCTTAAGGCGAACACTAAAATATAATATAGTCATGCTTACATAAATTTTTGGATGTCCGGATGTATTCAGAACGTAAGTTATGCGCGAAAATGCAAACTTGTGCACTTTTTGACACTTTTAGTCCCTGAATGACCCAAAAGTTTATTTTAGCATACCGAACACCTCAAAGCCTATTTCTAAGCTATGTAAAGGATATTGATGGTATGTTTAACTTATGGTCATGTTCTGGAAGGTCTGTTACAGTTCAAATTGGCATACTTTCGCAGTTTGTCAACTTTAGTCCCTGTAAGCGATTAAACTTTGATTTCACCACACCAAACCTTCCAAAACTTATCTCTAAGTTATGTAAAGGTTATTTAAGGTATGTTAAACCTATTTCACTATTCCGGAGTGTTTGTTGCATTAAACTGGTTATATTTACGCATTAGAGCGCGTATAACCTTCCAGAAAGCGATTTAGAGTTTGAAGTCGAACAAGAGTTGATATGTGCAAAAGATACACATATTTATACAAGTCCAAAGTATGAAATACAATATTTCATTGGTTTGGTATTTGTTTGACGGTTGAAGTGACACAGGTGTTACAGTCTCCCCTACTTTAGGAAATTTCGTCCCGAAATTTAATTCTAGAGGAAACTTGTGAAGACAGCTGTGACGGTTTTTTTTTTTTTTTTGCCTTCAGACAAATTCATTGAGCCCTTAAGTAAAACTCTGGGCCATGTTAGGATTCTTAGCAAAGATGTCAACCCTCAAATTGAAGTCATTGTAGTAACAAAACATGGAGTTTTGAACTATAGACAGAAGAACAGTTCCCGTGAAGAATTACCATAGGAAACTTGTGTGTGCTTGAAATCAGAATTGGGTAGTGTGAGAATGAATGACATTGGTTAAGGTCCAAGACTTCTCCCGTATCATTATTCTCGTCACTATAGATCTTAACACATGACAAAACTTCTTGTGGTTTCTGTGCACTGAATTGCATAATTATGTAGGCCTCCATAATTACGTAATCCCTTGCACAGTCCGCACAGTTCATTTCATAATGCGTAGAGAAAAGTCAATTGAATAAACATGAAGAGACCTGACTAGACCACCAAAGGATCTTTTCAATTAGATCAACGAACAGTCTTTTCAACTAGATCAACACATGACCTTATTAACTAGACCGTCGTACGATCTCCTTAAATAGACCACTTAAGGGATCTTTTCAATTATATCATCACATGATATTTCTAACCAGATTTTCAAATCAATATGTTTAACTAGACCTCCCAAGGGGTCCAATTATAATCTAGTACTTTAAAAATCCATGGGATTTGACTACAACGTAGAAGTCCATTAAGGATTTAAGATAGTAACTTTGGATATCCTATTAAGAATCTCTTATACAAGATATGTAAGATTCTATGAGGATTTGGATGGATCACATACAACCATTAACATGTAAGAAAACACATAAGCACAAAATTAGTTAACTTGATTCTTTAATTTGTTATCTTTAGGTATAGATAATTAAAGCACACTAGGAATCCAATCCATGGATTTCATTTGGCACTTTAATCTTTTCCAATGATCCATCTATAAAGATAGAAGGATTTTCAATAAGAGTTTGGCTTTGTTTCTTAAAAGAAACTAATGTTTAAGGTTCTTGGGGAGATCACAAGTGATCATAAAATGACAGAACCATACGAGTAGTTTGTATTTGGGTTGACATCATAAGGTTGTATCAAACATTCACACAATCGTATCAGTTTTGCAAAAATAAAAACGACGAATTTTTATTTATATAACAACTGACTTGTCTTTAAACGTCAAAGATAACAACCAAGGGAAATAACAAAACACTTGTTGTTCACTGCCGCATCATTGTTTATGTTTGCCTTGTTGATGTTAAATGCTCATCCTCGCGCTGGAGGTGCGTTAACAAGCCTTGGGCAATTGTTTCTGTAGTGAGTAAGGTCACCACAGTTATAACATGACCCCGGAGGGAACCGTGCTTGAACAGCAGCAGGGTTTGCAGCAGCTTGATTTGCATATCGACAAACATTGATCAGATGTCCTAACCGCCCACAGTGGGTACATTTGTGACATTGCTCTTGCGCTAGATGATGACGGTTGCACTTGTTGCACAAAGGTGCGGTACCAACATAGTTTTGCCTTTTGCGAGGTTGTGCTGGTTGGTTTGGTGCAACCTGTTTGTCTTGAGCAGTTATCGCGCAGTTTTGAGAGGCCTTGCGTTTCTTCTTCTTGGATACCTCATCCTGTTTTTCCTTTGGCTCAGCTGGAGCAGTCTTGTCAGATGGTCTTGGGTCGCCTTTTCGAAAAAGCTTTTTCTTCCTGATGTGGGATTCAGTTAGGGTGGCAGATAGTTCAATGGCTTGTCTGACAGTAGTAGGGTTGCTGCCAGTAACAATATCCTGAACTAGGTCAGGAAGACCATCAGTATATTTCTCGATCGCCTTATCCACAGGAGTAACCATAGCAGGACACAACAGGCTCAATTCTTCAAAACGGTCAGTATAGGCTCGATGTTCACCACTGTCTTGCTTCAAATCATCAAACTCCCTCTCCAAAGCTCGTAGTTCATGACGAGGGCAAAACTCCTTCATCATAAGAGCCCTAAGCTCAGCCCAAGTCTGTGCTAATGCAACCTCAGCACCGCGGTCTCTCATCACTCCGTTCCACCATGTGAGAGCCCTCTTCTGAAACACACTTGAAGAAAACTCAACCTTACGATTTTCAGGACACAGAACATGACGGAAGGTATTCTCAATGCTTTCAAACCATTGAAGAAGCCCAGTCGCTCCCTCAGAACCACTAAATTTGAGTGGTTTAGCCGAGTTAAAAGTTTTGAAATTGCATGGGGCATTGTTGTTGTTGATGGCTTGCATCATTTGAGCATAAAGATTTGGGAAGGCAATAGCCATTTGCTGTGCGATGATTCCCGCCAGTTCGTCATTTGCCATCTGATTGTCGCGTCGAGGAGGCATTCTAAAAGAGGAAACATGAAAGGAAACGAGTGAGAGATTTAGACGAAAAGAATGAGATGAAACAAATCTGATGAAAGCAAGGGTAGTGGTCATTTGTTTGTTATTACAAGGCAACAAACGACACACAATTACTAATCAAAGTAAATGGATTAAAATAATGTATCGCGAAGACATGCTCGCCTATAAGTGAACACTCATCCCAAGAATTCCCAGGTAAGCACAACTGGTCTCGCGTCTGATGAGATGTATACGAAGTGCTTGCCTAGACAGAAATCCCAGAATACAGGCATTCACCCTTCCAGTTTGCACGTGTTCACATTATTTAAAACCCAAAACCTTGACGAGATTTTGAAAATTCAAAGGGGTTCAAAATCTTATAACAGAGGGTTCAAAACCTTGTAATAAATCATCCTTGAACAGATGATTAGTTTTCAAAGTGGTTTTGAAATTTATGTTCTAGTTGTGGTCGTCGCCTAAGGATAGGTGACGGTATTGTTTTATGACTAAACGCAAGTAAACTCGCGTTAGGGTCCTAGAAAGGTTATAGACTAGGTCAAAGCATTACTAATAACCTAATTCCCTATAACCATTGGCTCTGATACCAACTTTTCTGTCACACCCCGACCACGTGGAACATACAAAACGTGGCGGAAACATCGGGGAGTGTTGTAACAGAATTAATTGTCTCAAATCCATGGCAATTGAAGTTTTGTTTTATTGATTGAAAGTGCTACAATGTCTAAATAAACAAAGAAGTACAACACAATTAACTAGTCTTGCATCTTTAAATGTCACTAAGGCACAGGTCCGCCTAAGTATGTCTTGATAAGTCCTATGCTTCATCTCCTGAAAACACATGTGAAAATAGGTACGTCAGCATAAAAATGCCTGTGAGATACATAGGTTTTGTGAAAACAGAATTCATGACTTATGTTTGAGAAAATGTTTAGTCATGAACCTTGTAATTTGCTTTGTCTTGTAAATCATTTGAAAAACGATAAGATAAGATGATATGTATAGATAAGTGAATAATGTATGGTTAAAGGAATAACCATATAAAAATGAGTTTGTATAAGATAAGTTGTTTGTAAATCAATGTCTTGTGAAAAGTATGTTACTTGTATAAAATGTTCTATGTCTCAAACTGAAATGATTCAATTAACGCTACGATATGTAATACCATACAAACACTTATATATAGGAAGTACCAGCGGCGTATCCACCATGTTTGTATCATATTACACATGCATCGTTACTTAATCACTTAATCAAACCAAACCACCAAAGTAATGTTTAACAATTGTAGAAATGTTTATGTATTGTAAGTAATGTAAAGTTAAACGAATAACCTTATAGTAGCATATCAAAAGTATACTTTGGATTTGTAAGTAACATATTAAACTATGTTTTGGTTTCATAGGTAACATATCAAAATATGCTTTGGATGTGATAAATAACATATTAAACTATGTTTTGGTTTTGTAAATAACATATTAAAATATGCTTTAGATGTTTAACAAAATATATGTTGGTTTGTACAATACCACACATGAGAGTATATAAAAATATACTTTAATAGTGTGATTTAAGAATTCATTCAGACCTGGTGCATCAAAATACACCTTTGAGACTATAGAAATACCACAAAGGCAATCCCTATTTGGATGGAGCAACAAATTGGTTTCAGACATTCCATGACAACAGGAATGGGGTGTCAAATCCTATAGCGCTATATCATACTAACAATCGGTCTGGTGAACATAAAATAAGTACAATTCAACATTTTATTTTATGTTCTTAGAGAAATCAGTGTTTAAAACCATAGATAGTCATTTAGTTTGTCAAAAGATAAATAATAACTTGTATGATCAAATGTCAAAAGGTAAGTATGTGATGAAAACAGATGTACTAAGTAATGCACACAATGGGCACACGTAGCATGAAATGTAATGTAAAACGATGTACTAAGTACGCACTCAATGGGCATACATAGCATAAACTGAAATGAAATCATGTACTATAATGTACTAATGAACATAACCGATATATGATGTGAAAACAGGAAAGCATGAAAGTAACAAGTAGGCACATGTGTTCCACCCCAAAACAGTTTGGAAAACAGTAAAAGAGGGGTCTATGTACTCACTTGAGATTGCTCGGTAGTCCTTGAGTAACAACCAAACAATACTAGAGATCGCGGATATCAAACGGCACCTAGTATAGGTAGCTACATTAATAAACCGGACCTAAATCGGAAGATCGGGTAGCATTAGGGTTTGTAAACCAAACGAGTGTAGAGACTCGTGTCTTTTGGTTTAACAAAGCCTACATACTAAATGAAACTTAACCTAAGTGTCTACGACCCATTATGACCCGTTTAGGTAGCTTATGCTACTTTAACGCGTCGTTCGCGTGAAACGCGTTCGGACCGCCTAACTAGTCCTATGACAAGTAATATATGCCTTAACATGTTACATAATCAGTTATGTGACAAAGGTTTAGGTTACATATGCTTAATTACCAATTATACATGAAAAGGGTATTCTGGTAATTTACCTAAGGCATATAAACTACCTATCATACAACTACTTAAACGATGTGACCATAGGGTGTAACCTCGGAAGGTTATCCCCTACCTACTATGGTCACCTAATGTATTTGGTCGGATCCTAATGATCGACCAAACTGGGTCGGGTTCGAGGTATAAGCGATTTATTAGATCGCTTACCCTACGACCCTAGACAACGTGGTAATCAGTAGGCATAGTCCCAAGGGACTATGACCATCGTGATTACAATCACGTTGCGAAGTTCAAACGAACTTCGCATTGACCATTACTGGTCAACGCTGAAAGTCAAACAAAGTTTGACTTTCTGACTCGAAAAGCAGTAAAATAAGGAAAAGAACGAAAGAATACTTACGAAGGGTCCCCGAATGCTAACCCAGATCAAAATAGCTCAGGTATGAAACGAAGGTTCCAACTTAGAGTCTTTTCAATCAGATTTGTGGGTTTTTAAGCCAAAGGGGGGTGGGTATTTATAGATTTCGGGTAACCGTTAAGATCGTTTATTGAATAACGTGCCTTAATCGGAACCGTACACTTGTCGGAAAGGTTATGGAACCACATATGCTCCTTAACTTAGTGACACATCAACTTAAAACATGTGGTTAAGAATCAATTAGTTGCAACTTGTAATTAGAAACATTGAATCTGCCCAGATAGTCAGTCGCGTAGCACGACAGGTAGCCCCATAGGCGTCGCGCTACGCGAGCACCTCTCCTGAATCAGAATGTTTGAAAATTGGCAGCAATGGTCCCTGCACGTGTTTAAGGCCTTTTTCGATGCGTTTGAACCCCGTTAACCTCATTTCAAGGCTCTAAAATGAAGTTAAAGTATAGGGAACTCAAAACATACTCAAAAATATGCCGGATGATGGTTCATTTGGTCGTACGAACGCGATGTTCGCTTAATTACGACGGAATGCGCATAAGCGCGAAAAACGATCCAAATGACGCGACGAATGGATTTTTCTTAAGGCGAACACTAAAATATAATATAGTCATGCTTACATAAATTTTTGGATGTCCGGATGTATTCAGAACGTAAGTTATGCGCGAAAATGCAAACTTGTGCACTTTTTGACACTTTTAGTCCCTGAATGACCCAAAAGTTTATTTTAGCATACCGAACACCTCAAAGCCTATTTCTAAGCTATGTAAAGGATATTTATGGTATGTTTAACTTATGGTCATGTTCTGGAAGGTCTGTTACAGTTCAAATTGGCATACTTTCGCAGTTTGTCAACTTTAGTCCCTGTAAGCGATTAAACTTTGATTTCACCACACCAAACCTTCCAAAACTTATCTCTAAGTTATGTAAAGGTTATTTAAGGTATGTTAAACCTATTTCATTATTCCGGAGTGTTTGTTGCATTAAACTGGTTATATTTACGCATTAGAGCGCGTATAACCTTCCAGAAAGCGATTTAGAGTTTGAAATCGAACAAGAGTTGATATGTGCAAAAGATACACATATTTATACAAGTCCAAAGTATGAAATACAATATTTCATTGGTTTGGTATTTGTTTGACGGTTGAAGTGACACAGGTGTTACACAAGTACCTGTAGAACACGTTTAAAATCCAGTGTCAACACAAAGGAAGGTGAGTTCACATATTCACATACAGACAATATTATTCGAAGGAAAACTTTCTGATTAGGTGTTTATTTGAAACATCCATATAATTTTAGAAAGTCCATTTTACTACTTCCTTAATAAAATTCATGGGTCTTCCGTCGGTTCATCAATCCGACAACTGTAATATATATATTGCCCAAGTTTTGTATATTAAACTATTGCGTCAACATTCAGACTCGTATGTTAGCTAGACGATACGAACTATATATTAACCATGCAGGGATAATCCAAGCTAGACAATAAACAGAATTTAAATTCGTCGTTTGACTTGACACAGAGCGACCGGTCACGACGGAGTTGTCAACCCGATAGATCTACCAACAATTCATCGCGTGCAATACTTAAATGATTAAACGACATCATGGGCGCAGGGTTCTCTCTTTGAGAACAATATGATGTCTGCCTCACGTACAATATATATATCCTACTAATATGACAATTTAATACACGACGTTGTACGAATTCCCCTTACTCTCCATCATATGAGACCCAGTCAAGAATTCGTCCCCAACTGTACGGTCATGTTTCTCTTAGGAAATACCGTACTTTCAATATTCATTCATCAAAAACGTTTTACATCGAAACGTATGACTTATCAAATTTCATTTATTTTCAACGAAAATATATATTTTATATTAAAAGGTATGTTTTATTTCGAAAACATTATTAAACCCTTTTATTGACGTGTTCTACCCCCAAAATATATACAAAACAGTAAAAAGAGGGGTTTAGTAACACTCACCTTTGGGTGCGTATTTTAAATAGCGCAATCCCAAAGATTGATTTCTACACGTCCTATTATATATATAGGAATGATTTTAAATCAATATACATAACACAAAAATCCTAAGTTTCTCCGTTTCTTAGAATTATCACATTACTTTGAGATTTTCTCGAAAAGTTATCATTTTTTATTATGTTGGCACGTTAATATATATATATATATATATATATATATATATATATATATATATATATATATATATAGGGAGCCGTTAAAATAGAAACCACCTCCAGTTGTAAGAACCGCGAGAACCACTCTCAACCAATTAGAAAAAGGGGTAGTTTGGTCATTTCATTTAAATGTCTCATCTCTCATCTCTCCTCTCTCCTCTCTCTTTAAAGTTACACACTCCTCTCTCCTCTTCTCTCTTTTCTTTTCATCGTCGCACACCCACACCACCACTTTCGTTCACTCGTTTTTTCTGTCATAGATGATGATGATGACGACGTTCTGCTGTTTGAAGATGATTATGATGATAATCTGCTGTTATTAGTGACGATGATGATGAGAATCGACGGCGACGGCTCAGGGGATGTATTCTCCGGCCGTTTTTCTGAGGATGTTGATGTTTATGTGCTTATGGCAGTAGACGACGGGGAAGGGGGTGTAGTTGCTCCGTCGAACCTCCGGCGAGCTCCGGCTACCCGTTTCACTTCCGGCAAACTCCGGTAAGTGTATTTATTTCTTTTCTGTTACGGGTAGCCTCGTTGATTACACATAGTGCTAACTTTTTTTTTTATTTTTGGATCTTGGTACTGTGTATGGTGTCATGAGAGGTTATCAACAGTGGCCGGCGATGGTGGTAGCCACCGGAGTTAATGGCAGTGCGATGACGGTGGTGGTTATGTCGGCAGTAACGGTTGAGGTGGGGAACAAAAGTACATAACTAGGCTCGGGTCATGTTCATGTTGAGATTCAGTTCTAATTTAGTTCGGATTCACAATGTTCAAATTTCGAGTTTCGCTTTGGTTCAAGATTTAGCTCAACTTTGGTTTGGGTTTCGCGACTCAGTCGGGTTCTTGTCAACTCAGCGTTTTCGGGTCAAACCCGGTTGACTCGGTCAATACCCGAGTCAACTAGGGTCAACAGACGGTCAACTCAGGACCGGTAAAGTTTAAACGCGAGTTGTTATTGTGTTATTTTTAGAGTTATAGTTATACGCGACCGAGCTCGAACCGATTCAATTTGAAACTAGTTTACATTTAATACTCGTCGAAAATTTTATATAGATTGCTTATTATATTGAATTGTTGATTGATTTTTGACAAATAACGACAACTTGAGTCGTCGGGGTTATTCCAAAAACAGGGGAAACTATGTCCGTTTTCCTTTAAATATAAATTATTTATATTGATTTCGATCGTCTTGAGTCCGAGTATCCTTATCGTCGGTGTCGGAGGTGGTGGCTGTGTGAGGATGAAAAATATAAAAATTTTACGTCAAACGTAAACTTTTTAACGTAAAACGTATAACGTAAACTTTTTAACGTAAAACGTAAAGTTAAAACGTAAAACGTAAACTTTTTAAGGTAAAACGTAAAAGTTTACGTTTTACTTTTTAACGTAAAACGTAAACTTTTTAACGTAAAACGTAAACTTAAAATGTGAAACGTAAAACTATAAAATTTTTACGTAAAACGTAAACTTTTATGTAAAAACTTTTTAACGTAAAATGTAAACTTAAAACGTAAACTTTTTAACGTTAAAAATAAATCGTAAAACGTAAACTTTTTAACGTAAAACGTAAACTTTTTAACATAAAACGTAAAATGTAAAGCGTAAACTCTTTAACGTAAAACGTAAAATGTAAACTTTTTAACGTAAAACGTAAAACGAAAACTTTTATTTAAAAACTTTTTAACGTAAAACGTAAAACTTTTTTATGTAAAAACCTTTTAACGTAAAACGTAAAAAAAAATTTATGTAACGTGTAAAACGTACAACGTAAAACGTAAACTTTAAACGTAAAACGTAAACTTTTATGTAAAACGTAAACTTTTATGTAAAACGTAAAACTTTTTTATGTCAATTGTAAAACGTAAAACGTCAAAAAAAATTTCGAAAAAAAAAAATTTAAAACCGTAAAAAAAAGTTTTCTTAAAAGAAAAAGTTTAAAACCGTAAAAAAAGTTTAAAAACGCATGTGTAAGAAAGGGGGCGCAAAAAACGACGCGCAAAAAAACGACGCGTGACAACGGGGCGCAAAAAATGGCTCTTAAAAACCGGGTGATAAAACGGCGTGTAAATAAGGGGCGTGAACACGGGGCGTAAAAACGGCGCGTAAAAACGGGACGTAAAAAACGGTGCTGTATAAAACGGCGCGTAAAACCGGGCATAAAAAACAGCGCGTAAAAACACGGTTGCAAAAACGGCGTGTAAAACGGGTCATAAAAACGGCGCGTAAAACGGGACGTAAAAAACGGGGCAAAAAAACGGCGCGTAAAAACGGAACGTAAAACACGGCGCGCTAAAAAACGGTGCGTAAAACCGGGAATAAAAAACCGCACGTAAAAACCCGGTCGCAAAAACGGCGTGTAAAAACGGGACATAAAAACGGGACGCTAAAACGGCGCATAAAAACGGGACGTAAAAAATGGGGCCTAAAAAACGGCTTGTAAAAACGTGACGTAAAAAACGGCGTGGCAAAAAACGGTGCGTAAAACCGGGCATTAAAACGGCACTTAAAAACCCGGTCGCAAAAACGGCGTGAAACAAACGGGGCGTAAAACGGGTCGTAAAAAACGCGCGTAAAAAACGGGTCGTAAAAAAGCGCGCGTAAAATTTTTTTATGAAAAAATCTGATTTCAAAATGTTTGTTTAATAAAAAAAATTCTGATTTTAGAAAAAAAAAACAATTAATGCAATAGGACAAAAATGTAATAAAAAACAATAAAATTAATAAGACAAAAAAAACAAAATTACTTAAATACCCTTTTGGATTAAAATATTAAAAACATAATAAGGCAAAAAGAATTTAATATTACTTTTAACTACTTTTAATCTCATCCATTCATTTTGAAGATCTAATGGCCAGAGAGTGGTTCTCGCGGTTCTTACAACTGAAGGTGGTTTTCATTTTAGCGGCCCCCTATATATATATATATATATATATGATCTTGCGACTTGAAGGTTTTTATTGGTGACCATTATTGTGTAGATCCGTCAACATTCCCGTTTATACGCAATATATCTACAATTTGTGCGTCGTAATATATACATAAACGTTCACATAATTTAACACCGAAACACGTGAAATCTTGTTAACTCATCCATTTTGTCATTTTTAAAGCAAATATACATAAAACATCTCATATGTACCAAATTTCATGTTCGACAAACAAGTTACACTTTTAACGCAATTTTTACCGTTTCTACCGCACAAAACGTACAAGCATACATGCGTAAGCTAGATTTCTAAAATCATGTTAAAAACTTAACATATTTTCACATTCTCATGTTTAAATCACATAACACATTTTAACACATAAGGTTCACCCAAAATTTTTACCTATACTAGTGTATATTGAAAAATGCGTATTTTAGCGTGATAACGGTTTCGGGAGTCGGAAGTCACGTATGACCAACCAAACACCAAGTAAACTTAAAATTAGTTGAAATAATTATTTTTAAACTAAAAATATCAGTTTACTTACTGATCTAAATCAGTTTGATAAAAATCACTCGAAAAGCTGATTTTTGACAGTTTTAACGCATAGTTTTGCGTTAAACGTTACTATAATCATCCCAACTCGAAACGACTTGATATTTTAACACAATACATGTTATTTACTGATTAAAATAGTGGTTATAATCAGATTAGTGCAGTTTTTGTGTAAGTCACATAAATCATGCGATTTCACGTATTTTACAACACATAAAGCACCAAGTACAACATGCAAAGCTAGTAAACTTTATGACAAAGTTTTATATCATTTTAACACTTCAAATATTCATATTTTTAGTGTTTATATTCTGATCAAAATTTATTTTTATCAAATCATGCTCAAATCATCCTTTTATGTTCACATATCAACATGCATGCCCAAGTACAAGCATCTTATGCACCCATATCATATCAGAATCATTCTACATGAACTATATGCATCTACATATTTGTTTAACTCATGTTTTATTGATTTAAACATTTCAACCTTCATATGATTATCATCAAATCATTTATCATAAATACAAGACACTCTCATTCTTTCATATTTAAAACTTTTAATCATCAAAAATTCTCATGCATGTGTATATATATACATACATACACAGCCATATACATATACGTGTATATGGTTCCAAAAATTTATTTTCATATCATTCTTTATTCATAGAACTTCCTACCAAATTATCACTTGATCATGCATGCACTTCACTTTCAAGAATTTAAATCAAACAAGAATCTATCAAAATCAAAACTCAACTCAAATACACATGTATACACACTCACGGCTATATATACACATACAAATACATCCATTATTATTTTCTTTGAAAACCCATTTGTTTTAAGATTTCAAGTTTGTGAAATATTCTAAGATTCAAGAGAAACCTTTCACTATTATTTCCAATACTAAGAATCAAGAACACTTTTAAAAAGAATAGTTTTATACCCTCAAGATTCAAGTGGGTTTTTGAATAAAAAGATGATATGATGCTTGGTTCTTGCTTGAAACTCCATGGAATCACCTTTAAACCTTCAAATGGACTTACAAACATCTTGAAATGAACTTGGATCTTCAAGAAATAGTTTGAAATTTGTCAATGTATATGGATATAGGGGGTTTCGGCCGAGCTTATTAGTGAGAGAGAGACGTGAGTTTGAAAGTTGGAGTTCTTGGATTGTGTAAGTATTTTAGAAGTTTTGTAATGATTCATGCAAGCTTAATCATCACCACCTCCACTCTTGACCAATGCATGAATGAAAGAGGAGAGAGAAGAAAATTCTTTGGCCAACACCTGTCCCCATACACACATATAAATATTCGTATATATATATATATACATATATATAATTTTGGTTAAAAACTGGTATTTTACTAGATACCGGTTATTTTATCTAGCGTTTTAATCCCGTTTTAGTGCGTTTTAAATTATTTTTATCACTCTATAAAAATAATCTCACCAAAATATTATTGAACAATATTTGTTTGCCTGGACTGGCTACGTTGCCGGTATTTGGCAGTATGCGCGCTGTGCAGCGCGGTATGCGCTAATAATCGCAAAAATAGGAATTTAAGTGTTCTTATTTATTTTTATCCTTCTATAGTGATAAACTCATCAAATTATTACAAAAATGATTATTAGTTGCCTTGACAGGCTGTGTTGACAGTATTTTGTCGGTATACGCGCTACATCGCGCGGTACGCGCTTATACTCGAAAAATAGAGTTTCTTAGCGTTTTAATTTATGTTTCCTCGCGAATATGATTAAAATTATTATTTTAATCATAACAGACTATTTTTAGGATTTTAACACTGATCGGGTGGTCACCGACGTTCGTTTCGCATTTTAACCGTTACGCGATAAGCGTTTATCTTATCGTTGCCAACATAATTTTTACCAAGGTTTAAATTTAGCAACTCATTAAATTTCACATATAAACATCATAATCAGTCAAATATGGCCTTTTATCTATTCACAACACATGTTACAATTGTACGGTACGGCCTGAAAAGTCGGGTGTCACAGTCTCCTTCTGTTTAGGAAATTTCGTCCCCGAAATTTTTACTCTACAGGTTTTGTTTTTGCACTGGGTGGAAACAGTAAAAACAGGTCTAATGAATATAGTCTTATAGTTTCTGCGGGTAACTTTGATTCTTACAAAGAAACTTCGTAGACCTATATTACATACACTCTCAATTCCTAATCTCACATCTCAACACTCTCCACCCTTTTCAAGGTTCAACATTTACAAGCACTTAATCAAGATGATTAAGTCAAAATTCCACTAATTCGGGTTCTACATACATATATTTACATATACATTATCCCGTACCTAAGATAGTCTGAGTTTACACCCGATTGATCCAACTCGAGATGGGCTCTCGAAAGAATCAAATCTCATAAACTCGTCTTCCTTCCTTCTTGCATTCATTTCAGATATCCACAAATCGTCAAATTAATAAATCGCATAAGCGACTAAAATGCTGCAATCGCCTGTCCGGTTATTAGGATAACTCTTTCTGGCTATACGTACTACTTCTACGGTGCTTCGATAAACTTCCGTTTATCTTCCAAATAAATTTATATAAAGAACGAAATCAGTGTATCATCCATTATACACTTTCTCAACTAAACCCAAACAATACATCATGTACACTACTCCATCCTTATGGTAGCTTGAGCCTATAAGCGACTGATCCAACTCAAGATAGGATCTTGAAAGGACCAAGTCAATGTGGCTCAGCTTTTCTTCTCTCTGCTAAACCTAATAGCACCTCTGCAAGATAACTCCTTTATCAGAACCAAATCTTCAATCTGGAATCACAATAGCTCCTTCAATTGTCCATGTAATCCTTCTGTTGATCATTTGGTGACTTTTAACCTTCCCTCGATCCAGGAAAATCATGTCGCTGGTTTCCTAGATAAACTAAGGTTTGGTTAATCGTCTTTGGCCACATTAGCTCAACAAAGTGGCGATCAACACTTCCATCCATGCAAGGCTTCAAACGGAGCAACCTGAATACTAGCGTGTTATCTATTATTGTAGGATAACTCTGCCAAGGGCATGTGAGCATCCTAATTTCCTTCGGAGTCCATCATACACGCTCCCAACTTTTCTTTCAAGAGTCCGAAAAGCTTCCTACTATCTTGCTGTCCAATCAATTTCCCTTTTTCTTTTGGGGTTATTAGTGTCGAAGGCTGCACTAATTTAGGGAAATTCTTAATAAATCTCCGGTAGCACCTAGCTAGTCATATGGATCATCATACTCCCGACGGGGTCTTTGGCGCTCCTCATCATTCACCAACTCCATAGTTAACTTCAAATGTTACTCATGATTCTCCTTGGTTCGCACATAGGCAAGTATGTCGTCGATGAATATTATCACGAATTCATCCGATTAGGGTTTCCATACCCTGTTCACGAGATCCATGAATATAAATGGCGCATTAATTTAGTCAGAAGGCATGACTAATAACTCGTAATGGCCATATCGTGTTTGAAAAGCAGTCCCCGGAATATCTTTGCCAGCAACCTTCAACTGATTATATCCTGATCGCAGATCGATCTTCGTGTAGTAGCTGGATCCTTGTAGTTTGATTGAACATGTCGTCAATTCTCGGTAAAGGGTACCGATTTTTGATAGTCAACTTGTTCAGGTCTCTAAAATCATCACATATCCTGAAGGATCCATCCTTCTTTCTCTCAACAAAACAGATGCGCCTCAAAGCGAAAAGCTTGATCGAATGAAACCCTTGTCCAGTAGCTCTTGAAATTGACTCGACATTTCTATCATTTTCAAACAGTGCTTAATCTATAAGGAGATTGTGCAATTGGGCGCAGCACCGGGTGCGAGATCGATTCAGAATTTGATCTGTCTCGCACGGGGCAATCCAGATAAGTCTTTTTTAGGAAAACTTCTGGATAATTGCAAACAATAGGAATCTCTCCGGTATTCCTACATTCGGCTTTTGTATCCACCACGTTAACAAGGAACGCAGGATAGCCTTTTCATAACAACTTGAGCATCCTCAAAATACTGTCGACTCTCAACAATCAACCCTCAACTCTCGACACTCGAAACTCGACACTCGACTCGGTCGGTCTTCGTGAACAACTACCACCTTTCTACCGTCATCAAGACGATATATCCTAGCTAGCTTCTTCAAGCGATAATCTCCAATTCGCTCTTGGAAAATCAATCCATCCTCACGTCTTCGTCGAAGCTCCCCATCTCCACTGGAGATAAACCAACACTAGAACTACGATCACCCAACTAAATACTACCATCGCGAACGAACTTACTAGATTCCATCAACTTACCAATTGCTAGTTCTATCGGGTACTTTATACTCAACTTACTTGTAGTTTACACCCGATTGATCCAACTCGAGATGGGCTCTCGAAAGAATCAAATCTCATAAACTCGTCTTCCTTCCTTCTTGCATTCATTTCAGATATCCACAAATCGTCAAATCAATAAATCGCATAAGCGACTAAAATGTTGTAATCGCCTGTCCGGTTATTAGCATAACTCTTTCTGGCTATACGTACTGCTTCTATGGTGCTTCGATAAACTTCCGTTTATCTTCCAAATAAATTTCTATAAAGAACAAAATCAGTGTATCATCCATTATACACTTTCTCAACTAAACCCAAACAATACATCATGTACACTACTCCATCCTTATGCTAGCTTGAGACTATAAGCGACTGATCCAACTCAAGATAGGCTCTTGAAAGGACCAAGTCAATGTGGCTCAACTTTTCTTCTCTCTGCTAAACCTAATAGCACCTCTGCAAGATAACTCCTTTATCAGAACCAAATCTTCAATCTGCAATCACAATAGCCCCTTCAATTGTCCATGTAATCCTTATGTTGATCATTTGGTGACTTTTAACCTTCCCTCGATCCAGGCAAATCCTGTCGCTGGTTTCCTAGATAAACTAAGGTTTGGTCAATCGTCTTTTGCCACATTAGCCCCACAAAGTGGCGATCAACACTTCCATCCATGCAAGGCTTCAAACGGAGCAACCTGAATACTAGCGTGTTATCTATTATTGTAGGATAACTCTGCCAAGGGCATGTGAGCATCCTAATTTCCTTCGGAGTCCATCATACACGCTCCCAACTTTTCATTCAAGAGTCCGAAAAGCTTCCTACTATCTTGCTGTCCAATCAATTTCCCTTTTTCTTTTGGGGTTATTAGTGTCGAAGGCTGCACTAATTTAGGGAAATTCTTAATAAATCTCCGGTAGCACCTAGCTAGTCATATGGATCATCATATTCCCGACGGGGTCTTTGGCGCTCCTCATCATTCACCAACTCCATAGTTAACTTCAAACATTACTCATGATTCTGCTTGGTTCGCACATAGGCAAGTATGTCGTCGATGAATATTATCGCGAATTCATCCGATTAGGGTTTCCATGCCCTGTTCACGAGATCCATGAATATAAATGGCGCATTAATTTAGTCAAAAGGCATGACTAATAACTCGTAATGGCCATATCATGTTCGAAAAGCAGTCCCCGGAATATCTTCGCCAGCAACCTTCAACTGATGATATCCTGATCGCAGATCGATCTTCGTGTAGTAGCTGGATCCTTGTAGTTTGATTGAACATGTCGTCAATTCTCGGTAAAGGGTACCGATTTTTTATAGTCAACTTGTTCAGCTCTCTAAAATCATCACATATCCTGAAGGATCCATCCTTCTTTCTCTCAACAAAACAGATGCGCCTCAAAGCGAAAAGCTTGATCGAATGAAACCCTTGTCCAGTAGCTCTTGAAACTGACTCGACATTTCTATCATTTTCAAAAGGTGCTTAATCTATAAGGAGATTGTGCAATTGGGCGCAGCACCGGGTGCCAGATCGATTCAGAATTCGATCTGTCTCGCAGGGGGCAATCCAGATAAGTCTTTTTTAGGAAAACTTCTGGATAATTGCAAACAATAGAAATCTCTCCGGTATTCCTACATTCGGCTTTCGTATCCACCACGTTAACAAGGAACGCAGGATAGCCTTTTCA
Source organism: Helianthus tuberosus (assembly GCA_030545235.1). Classification (NCBI taxonomy): domain Eukaryota; kingdom Viridiplantae; phylum Streptophyta; class Magnoliopsida; order Asterales; family Asteraceae; genus Helianthus; species Helianthus tuberosus. Next base: position 19,565 of record JARYGA010023180.1, read on the forward strand.
TAACAACTTGAGAATCCTCAAAATACTGTCGACTCTCAACTATCAACCCTCAACTCTCGACACTCTAAACTCGACACTCGACACTCGACTCAGTCGGTCTTCGTGAACAACTACCACCTTTCTACCGTCATCAAGACGAGATATCCTAGCTAGCTTCTTCAAGCGATAATCTCCACTTCGCTCTTGGAAAATCAATCCATCCTCACGTCTTCGTCGAAGCTCCCCAGCTCCACTAGAGATAAACCAACACTAGAACTACGATCACCCAACTAAATACTACAATCGCGAACGACCTTACTAGATTCCATCAACTTACCAATTGCTAGTTCTATCGGGTACTTTATACTCAGCTTACTTGTAGTTTACTCCCGATTGATCCAACTCGAGATAGGCTCTCGAAAGAATCAAATCTCATAAACTCGTCTTCCTTCCTTCTTGCATTCATTTCAGATATCCGCAAATCGTCAAATCAATAAATCGCATAAGCGACTAAAATGCTGTAATCGCCTGTCCAGTTATTAGCATAACTCTTTCTGGCTATACGTACTACTTCTACGGTGCTTCGATAAACTTCCGTTTATCTTCCAAATAAATTTCTATAAAGAACGAAATCAGTGTATCATCCATTATACACTTTCTCAACTAAACCCAAACAATACATCATGTACACTACTCCATCCATATTGTAGCTTGAGCCTATAAGCGACTGATCCAACTCAAGATAGGCTCTTGAAAGGACCAAGTCATTGTGGCTCAGCTTTTCTTCTCTCTGCTAAACCTAATAGCACCTCTGCAAGATAACTCCTTTATCAGAACCAAATCTTCAATTTGGAATCACAATAGCTCCTTCAATTGTCCATGTAATCCTTCTGTTGATCATTTGGTGACTTTTAACCTTCCCTCGATCCAGGCAAATCCTGTCGCTGGTTTCCTAGATAAACTAAGGTTTGGTTAATCGTCTTTTGCCACATTAGCTCAACAAAGTGGCGATCAACACTTCCATCCATGCAAGGCTTCAAACGGAGCAACCTGAATACTAGCGTGTTATCTATTATTGTAGGATAACTCTGCCAAGGGCATGTGAGCATCCTAATTTCCTTCGGAGTCCATCATACACGCTCCCAACTTTTCTTTCAAGAGTCCGAAAAGCTTCCTACTATCTTGCTGTCCAATCAATTTCCCTTTTTTCTTTTGGGGTTATTAGTGTCGAAGGCTGCACTAATTTAGGGAAATTCTTAATAAATCTCCGGTAGCACCTAGCTAGTCATATGGATCATCATACTCCCGACGGGGTCTTTGGCGCTCCTCATCATTCACCAACTCCATAGTTAACTTCAAACGTTACTCATGATTCTCCTTGGTTCGCACATAGGCAAGTATGTCGTCGATGAATATTATCGCGAATTCATCCGATTAGGGTTTCCATACCCTATTCACGAGATCCATGAATATAAATGGCGCATTAATTTAGTCAAAAGGCATGACTAATAACTCGTAATGGCCATATCGTGTTCGAAAAGCAGTCCCCGGAATATCTTCGCCACCAACCTTCAACTGATGATATCCTGATCGCAGATCGATCTTCGTGTAGTAGCTGGATCCTTGTAGTTTGATTGAACATGTCATCAATTCTCGGTAAAGGGTACCGATTCTTGATAGTCAACTTGTTCAGCTCTCTAAAATCATCACATATCCTGAAGGATCCATCCTTCTTTCTCTCAACAAAACAGATGCGCCTCAAAGCGAAAAGCTTGATCGAATGAAACCCTTGTCCAGTAGCTCTTGAAACTGACTCGACATTTCTATCATTTTCAAACGATGCTTAATCAATAAGGAGAATGTGCAAGTGGGCGCAGCACCGGGTGCCAGATCGATTCAGAATTCGATCTGTCTCGCAGGGGGCAATCCAGATAAGTCTTTTTTAGGAAAACTTCTGGATAATTGCAAACAATAGGAATCTCTCCGGTATTCCTACATTCGGCTTTCGTATCCACCACGTTAACAAGGAACGCATGATAGCCTTTTCATAACAACTTGAGCATCCTCAAAATACTGTCGACTCTCAACTGTCAACCCTCAACTCTCGACACTCGAAACTCGACACTCGATTCGGTCGGTCTTCGTGAACAACTACCACCTTTCTACCGTCATCAAGACGAGATATCCTAGCTAGCTTCTTCAAGTGATAATCTCCACTTCGCTCTTGGAAAATCAATCCATCCTCACGTCTTCGTCGAAGCTCCCCAGCTCCACTGGAGATAAACCAACACTAGAACTATGATCACCCAACTAAATACTACAATCGCGAACGACCTTACTAGTTTCCATCAACTTACCAATTGCTAGTTCTATCGGGTACTTTATACTCAGCTTAATTATAGGTTAACACAAAAATGGTCCAAAGTTTTTCGAACAAAACTCAAGTCAGCTTTGGTATTAAAAGTATGAACATAGATTGGTTTTTGATTCGAAACATACTGGTAACAACAGCAAGTTCGTCTCATGCCTTCCCAACGTTTAGCTCGAACGCTCTACCCCTGGCATCCTGACCTTTCATTTCTGGATAATCTCTCCTGAAATGTCATTGCTCACCACACTCGTAATCATCCTTTGAGTGTATCTCCCTCCGATGTACTCTTAGCATAGCACTCGCGAGTCATATGTCTAGTCCGACCACATCTGGCGCGCTTTCTCTGCTCATCCTCGCGAGTCTTCTTCTCGAAACTACTCCTGTCATCCCTGGCATTATCCTTTCTAGAATGGCTAGAACTGGCAACATACTCCTTCCTCGAACTGCGTTTCCCGTCATGCTTCTCATCGGTTTCCTTCCTCGAACTCTCAGACTTTCGCTTTCATGAATCCCCCCCAGATCTAGGCTCGGAATGTGGAATTATTTGAATGGTTGATCCGCTGTGACGACCCGGTATCACACATATCGTTGCCACGTCATTGCATAGGGTACCAGTAAATGATCTTGGGTTACAACCCTGGATTGTTTTATGTGTACATCTATGTACCGTTCACCAAGTTAATGAAAAATCAGAATTACGCTCCGATTATGTCATAACACAGGAACTACTAAAACTTCCCGACCATTATATCACCTGAAGGGTTTCCGATTCTGTGTGTAACACCCGTCTAATTTCTATTCGAATTTAATAAAATTCGACATGATTTTATAAAAAAAAATACTTTACTTCAACACAAGTACAAAATCAAAGTTTTTAAAGTGGTCACATACTAGTTAACTACTAACTAGTTTAAACATTCAAAACATGATTAGTAAATCGTTTACATCATAAACGTTGTCTAAACAAAGTTAATTTACGCGGAAGCTTCAAACGTTCGTGTTCGGTTCTTCAATACATACTTGATCATCGTCCACATACTTGCAAAACCTGAAAACTGGAGATTTTTAATCAAAAATAAATGTTACAGTTCTTAGATTTATTGCTTAATCGAAACTACGCTTAAAGACGGATTCGATTAGCTAGAATATGCGAGACTAAACAAAAATATTTAGGTTCTACCGTAACTTACGGTATCTACCGTAAGTTACGGTAGTTGCTGGAAAGCTCTGGTCTGCCGTAAGGCAGTAAGAAACTGTCGTAACCCTTTTTATTTCTACCGTAAGTTACGGTATATACCGTAACTTACGGTAGACCCTGTAAATTCATGTTTTGATTGATTTGATTATTTAGCCCAAACCAAACTCTCGGATTTCTCATATTTACAAACCAACATGTTAATTTCTCGTATTAATATGTCGTTTATCAACAATAACAAAAGACCAATTTATTATATTACGAAGCATTTGCCACGCATTAATCGATTATTCGATCCGTTTGGCTCATCTACGGAATCCTCCATTATGATGACTACCAACAAGTTCTAACCAATCCTGGTCTTATTAATCAATACAGCGAACATTATCGCTTTAAATTAAGTCAACCTTTATTCTACGATTCACTACACATATGCAAATTATCAAATTTTACCCAATGTAACGAATCAAGTTACATACTTACATAATTCATCAACATTGGTTTCTAACCATAATTACCCATTCCCGGGCTTGTCAATCTTAGCGTATCACGTCCATTCCATGGTTTACGCTTTTATAACTCAAATTTAATGAGTGACGTTTAAGTCACTTCGAACAATACCATTTCGACCATTATTTTAACTTGTTTCTTTATCTAGTGAGTTACATCACTTTATTTACATTCCATACATGACTAATTAAACAATATTATCAACCAACATTTCTAGTTAACTATTTTGACCCGTTTGGTTTGTCGAGTGAACTTCGTCACTTCTATGACATACCAAACTCGCAATTGACACTACAATCTCATTAACATTTCTAAGACTATTGTTTATGCATAATGTAACGAAATCAAAGTTACGTACCTTTAGTGCTTTTCCTTCAAGCGCGCATCAACTCCGGCTCGTCCGCTTGAAGATTCAATTCCTTTGCCTATAGAGTTCAATCAATGACTTGTTTAGAACTCGTATTATTTCATATAACGCATAATTCACCATAACATTCAAAATGCGTTTTTACTCAAAATTTCAACATCTAGTTTTCCTTTAGGCATTTCAACAAACACCTAAAGGGCATAGTTTTGCTAAATCAATAATCAAGTTTCATAAGTAGTCATTTAGCCAATTATGAGCATTTTTCACAAATTCAAATGTCTAGTTCTATATCAACACCTAGACTTTTTTCATGGAGCTCAAATAACACTAGATTAATAATCATAATTCTAGTGTTCATCATCTTTTACAAAACCCATTTAACACATAAATGGGTAAACATGAATATTCATAGTTTGAGCACCAATTTCACAAATTATTAGCTAGGGTTTACATCTAAACTTGTTTTTATTACAAGTTTCATCTAAACATCCCTAATCAAGCTCCAAATTTCGATTTCTATAATATACCTGGAATCTGAGTTGAATCAAAACAACATAATTTAGCATACCTTATGATCCCTTCAATGAGGTGATCACGAATTTGTGCTAGAAAATTGATTTAGAGATGATTAGAACCTTCAATTTGAGGGAAAGCTGCATGAACTAGGGTTTGTGGGGAACCCTTATGTCGCCCCTGGGTTTGGATCGACCAGACACACTCCTTTTTGTGTGTTTGGTGTGATTTATTTTGTTTTATTGTTTTAAGTTTCTAATTTAACAAGTTTAGTCCCTCAACAATCACTTGGTTCTTATTTTAGGTATTTTAACCCACTTACCTGTTATCACAAGACTCATAACTAACTGGGTTATATATTTCCTAGTTAGCTTATTCTTGTTTATTTTATACTTTATAATTCTAATATAAATTTTATATTTTCGGGGCGTTACACTGTGTCCCACCAAAACCATGCCCATGAGTATCACTCCACGTTCCTGGCCAATATTTTGGTTAGCATCGCGCTATTCCGTGGCAGTATTAATGTGTTGGGCTACGAGTTGTGCCAACTCTTCCGGGGTAATAGGTAGTTCAGAACCATGTCTCGCTTTTGGCGGCATTTCGTCGTTTCCATTATTACAACATAATATCAACATAAAACGATTTCCAAAATAATTCGATCATTAAACGTTAGTGGACCAAACATGGCGCATGTATAATATCCACGTATTAATGAGAACAATTTTTAACCAAAAGGAACCCATTCGATATTTATGTCAGAAATTTTCAAACCTTGTTTTTAGTACTAAGACTAATCAAAATTTGGCATGTCTACATCAACACCCTCAACAAGCCTATTTGAAATTTTCTTCTAAATATCTGAAAATTTGGCATGCAAGCCATAAATAGGGTTCATCAAATGAGACATACAAAACAAACAACAAAAACAACCAGTAACTAACGCTTCAATCCCTGGAAGTCCAACATCTTCCTAACAAGCTCTTCTAGCTCATCATAACAGTCCATCTGTCCCTCTAAGTCCTTCATCGTCTCCATGCCTCCGCGTAACGTGGTGAACTGACAATCACAGTGAGAGCGATTGACCCAAACCCCTTTCTGCCTCTTCATAGTGGATGCTATCTCAACTCTCGAAGTCGATGCGATCTTTGTAATGGGTCGAGTCCTCATCCTACGACGAGTGTAGACTAAAAGAGGTGTAGCAAAACACGTGACTCGAGTAATGGAATAGACGATTCTGTAACAATGGGCGAAGGAGTATTCAAGTGTAGACTTGACAGTATAAATGCGCAAGACTACTAATGGCTCTATAGGCCGAGACGTGACATATCGTAACCGTACAAAGTAAGTGTGTGATCAATATGAATAGTAACACATAAAGCCCAAATAAACAGAAAATCACGTATGCATGTAAACACGTAAGGGTTTTCATACATGATAAAATTTTCCATGCTTATTTAAAAATCTTGGCTTCGAGAATTTTGGAATTTAAATCTCAAAATTCTTCGGTTGAAGTCTAGTGTTTTCCTCTGAAAACATCTAGTTCGCTAAAAACCATTGGCTCTGATACCAACTTCTGTCACACCCCAAAAACGTCGCAATGGAATATAAAACGTAGTGGTGACGGAAGCTGGTGCCCATCTATATCTTGATGATCGATGCATTAAATTGTTGGACATATTATCTTATTTAAAACATAAGTTTTAAACATTACATTTTAAAACATGACACAACAACAACATAGTTAAGTTATTTTTATCCTCATGGATCTTATTACATTTGTCCCAGAAGGTTTAAAAATCATTCCAACATTTTAAGTGACAAAACATGCATCAATAAACACAAGATACTTCATAATTTCCCAAAGCCAAACTCAAGTACCTGTAGAACACGTTTAAAATCAAGTGTCAACACAAAGGAAGGTGAGTTCACATATAAGGAAAACTTTCTGATTAGGTGTTTATTTGAAACATCTATATAATTTTAGAAAGTCCATTTTACTTCCTTAATAAAATCCATGGGTCTTCCGTCGGTTCATCAATCCGACAACTGTAATATATATATATATATATATATATATATATATATATATATATATATATATATATATATATATATATTGCCCAAGTTTTGTATATTAAATTATTGCGTCAACTTTCAGACTCGTATGTTAGCTAGACGATACGAACTATATATTAACCATGCAGGGATAATCAAAGATAGACAATAAACAGAATTTAAATTCGTCGTTTGACTTGACACGGGGCGACCGGTCACGACGGGGTTGTCAACCCGATAGATCTACCAACAATCCATCGCGTGCAATACTTAAATGATTAAACGACATCATGGGCGTAGGGTTCTTTCTTTGAGAACAATATGATGTCTGCCTCACGTACAATATATATATACTACTAATATGACAATTTAATACACGAAGTTGTACGAATTCCCCTTACTCTCCATCATATGAGACCCAGTTAAGAATTCGTCCCCAACTGTACGGTCATGTTTCGCTTAGGTAATACCGTACTTTCAATATTCATTCATCAAAAACGTTTTACTTCGAAACGAATGACTTATCAAATTTTATATATTTTCAACGAAAATATATATTTTATATTAACAGGTATGTTTTATTTCGAAAACATTATTAAACCCTTTTATTGACGTGTTCTACCCCCAAAATATATACAAAGCAGTAAAAAGAGGGGTTTAGTGACACTCACCTTTGGGTGCGTATTTTAAATAGCGCAATCCCAGAGATTGATTTCTACACATCCTATTATATATATATATATATATATAGGAATGATTTTAAATCAATATACATAACACAAAAATCCTAGGTTTCTCCGTTTCTTAGAATTATCACATAACTTTGAGATTTTCTCGAAAAGTTATCATTTTTTTATTATGTTGGCACGTTAATATATATATGAGTCCATATATATATATATATTTTTATGATTTTGCAACTTGAATGATTTTTATTGGTGACCATTATTGTGTAGATCCGTTAACATTCCTGTTTATACGCAATATATCTACAATTTGCGCGTCGTAATATATACATAAACGTTCACATAATTTAACACCGAAACACGCGAAATCTTGTTAACTCATCAATTTTGTCATTTTTAAAGAAAATAAACATAAAACATCTCATATGTACCAAATTTCATGCTCGACAAACAAGTTACACTTTTAACGCAATTTTTACCGTTTCTACCGCACAAAACGTACAAGCATACATGCGTAAGCTAGATTTCTAAAATCATGTTAAAAACTTAACATATTTTCACATTCTCATGTTTAAATCACATAACACATTTTAACACATAAGGTTCACCCAAAATTTTTACCTATACTAGTGTGTATTGAAAAATGCGTATTTTAGCGTTTCGATAACGGTTTCGGGCGTCGGAAGTCACGTATGACCAACCAAACACCAAGTAAACTTAAAATTAGTTGAAATACTTATTTTTAAACGAAAAATATCAGTTTACTTACTGATCTAAATCAATTTGATAAAAATCACTCGAAAAGCCGATTTTTGACTGTTTTAACGCATAGTTTTGCGTTAAACGTTACTATAATCATCCCAACTCTAAAAGACTTGATATTTTAACACAATACATGTTATTTACTGATTAAAATAGTGGTTATAATCAGATTAGTGCAGTTTTTGTGTAAGTCACATAAATCATGCGATTTCACGTATTTTACAACATATAAAGCACCAAGTACAACATGCAAAGCTAGTAAACTTTATGACAAAGTTTTATATCATTTTAACACTTCAAATATTCATATTTTTAGTATTTATATTCTGATCAAAATTTTTTTTATCAAATCATGCTCAAATCATCCTTTTATGTTCACATATCAACATGCATGCCCAAGTACAAGCATCTTATGCACCCATATCATATCAGAATCATTATACATGAACTATATGCATCTACATATTTATTTAACTCATGTTTTATTGATTTAAACATTTTAACCTTCATATGATTATCATCAAATCATTTATCATAAATACAAGACACTCTCATTCTTTCATATTTAAAACTTTTAATCATGAAAAATTCTCATGCATGTGTATATATATACATACATACACGGCCATATACATATATGTGTATATGGTTCCAAAAATTTATTTTCATATCATTCTTTATTCATAGAACTTCCTACCAAATTATCACTTGATCATGCATGCACTTCACTTTCAAGAATTTAAATCAAACAAGAATCTATCAAAATCAAAACTCAACTCAAATACACATGTATACACACTCACGGCTATACATACATATACAAATACATCCATTTTTATTTTCTTTGAAAACCCATTTGTTTTAAGAATTCAAGTTTGTGAAATATTCTAGGATTCAAGAGAAACATTTTACTGTTATTTCCAATACTAAGAATCAAGAACACTTTTAAAAAGAATTGTTTTATACCCTCAAGATTCAAGTGGGTTTTTGATTAAAAAAATGATATGATGCTTGGTTCTTGCTTGAAACTCCATGGAATCACTTTTAAACCTTCAAATGGACTTGCAAACATCTTGAAATGAACTTGGATCTTCAAGAAATTGTTTGAAATTTTTTAATGTATATGGACATAGGGGGTTTCTGTGACAACCCTCACCAAACCAGGTATCCGTACGAATTAATTAATATTTAATTAATGCTTAATTACTGTGCTTGCTCACAACTGTGGTTAAACTGCTTCTTGATTTCTGATACATACATACTCATGCATCACATTTTATACTGTCACTCTATTATTTACACAAACATCAGTGACAACCTTGATGCACAAAAGCACAGTGAGCACACTATACGGATAACCCAGTAAACATGCTGACATTGCCAGCACTAGACAGACACTGTCTCTAAGGCCAGTATGAGCCGGGAATAGTTTACTACACTAGTAAAGAGTGTAGGGAGGTGAGGATTGAAGAATTGCGTCACTAGGTGATAGTTATAGTGACCGGATGTGCCTAAAACATGTGTTAAGTATAAAATTATGCACTTTATTACAAAAACTCAGCATTTAAGTTAACTAGTAAAGTGCAAAAACATGGGAAAATAATACTAGACACTTTCCAAAGTGTCGGGAATTCATGGTGTCACTAAAAATAATATTAAAGACACTTTAAATGCTTATTTAGCACTTTAACGGATTGATATCCAACCGAACAACCGGACTCTACCCGGAACATAAATTTTTTGTCAATGACATTGTTTATCCTTTTCTGAGCCAGTTAGGGTCCCCGAACACCCTAACACCCGTTATATTACATAACACACTTTTACACTAATTTAGATACTTAACTAAACTAACTAGTTATCACTTAACTTTGGTTGAAATCAAACTAAATACCCCCCCCCCCCTTCAACCGAATTGGTCCCATAGGGGACACACTTCTTACAATTTTGATTATTTTATTTGCCTAGGTCTAACATCTTGTTGACACAATACCCCATGGATAATACACTAATATGGTTTATAAAAATAACCAAGGAATCACACATTTAATTCACCAACACTTAAACAAAATTGCATCTCTCTTTTTCCCTCCTCTTGTGTTCGGCCGAGAGTTCCCACCCACCCACCATCATCTTCAAATTTCGATCTTGCTATTTTACATACATCCAAAGGTGAAAGGTCACACACAAGGAGGCTCGGTGCTTTCGGAATCTCAAGGACCTCACTACGTTGCTTTTATCCACCTTGTTTTCGCTTTGATTCTTCCCTAGCCTTGAGCTAGTTGTAAGTGCTTCAAAACACTCTCTTGTTCATGTTTAAAGTGGTTAATAAGAGATTTAACGGATAAAAATCATGAACACTAAAGATCAAAACATAAAGTCTTGAAAGTATGATGAACTAGTTGGTTAAAGAAAAACTAGTGGTGTAAATCTTATGAAACTTGCCTAGATGTGATTATTTTATGTTGTTTGATGCTAGTAGTGGAACGGATCGTCATCTAACCACGCTAGATCATGTTCATGGAACATGAACTAGCCATATGTTAAGTGTAAAAGTAGCAAGATGATGAACCCTTCCACACATGAACATGAACTTGTGTAAAAGTGATTTTTCTTGTAAAATAAAGTTTTAAACTAGTAGATCTTGTAACACCTGTGCCTTCACGGCCATCAAACAAATACCGAACCAATGAAATATTATATTTCATACTTGGGATTTGTAAAAATATGTGTATCATTTGCACATATCAATTTTTGTTCAATTCCAAACTCTAAATCGCTTTCTGGAAGGTTATACGCGCACCGATGCGTAAATATAACCAGTTTAATGCAACAAACACTCCGGAATAGTGAAATAGGCTTAACATACCTTAAATAACCTTTACATAACTTAGAAATAAGTTTTGAAGGCTTTGGTATGGCAAAAACAAGCTAATTCGCTTACAGGGACTAAATATGACAAACTGCGAAAGTATGTCAATTTGAACTGTAACGAACATTCCGGAACATGACCATAAGTTAAACACACCTTAAATATCCTTTACATAGCTTAGAAATAGGCTTTGAGGGGTTTGGTGTGCTAAAATAAACTTTTGGGTCATTCAGGGACTAAAAGTGTCAAAAAGTGCACAAGTTTGCATTTTCGCGCATAACTTACGTTCTGAATACATCTGGACATCCAAAAATTTATGTAAGCATGACTACATTGTATTTTAGTGTTCGCTATAAGAAAAATTCATTCGTCGCGTCATTTGGTTCGTTTTTCGCGCTTATGCGCATTCCGTTGTAATTAAGCGAACATCGCGATCGTACGGCCAAACGAACCGACATCCGAGATATTTTTGAGCATGTTTTGAGTTCCCTATACTTTAACTTCATTTTAGAGCCTTGAAATGAGGTTAACGGGGTTCAAACGCATCGAAAATCGCTTAAACGGGCTGCAGGGACCATTTCTGCCAATTTTGAAAGTTTGCTGAAACAAGGGGGCAGTGGCGTAGCGCCACTGCATGTAGCCTTACCAGTAGCGCTACGCGACTGCCTATTCTGGGCAGAAACATGCAGAAACTCAGTTTTTCGCATTCGGGACCAGATTCGACGTATTAACAGCTGTTAACAGCTGTTCTCCACTCCTTAATCCCTTGCCACATGTTGATACCCTATGGTGAGTGGCCAATTTAGTCACCATGAGTTTCCGACAAGTGTACGGGTTGGATCATGGCACGATATTCGACAAGCGATCTTAACGGTTCGGGTATTCCTATAAATACCCAACCACCCCATTGCTAAAAATCACTAGAAACTTGATTTGAGAAACTCTAAGTTGAAACAATTGTTTCATACCTGAGATTTTTGAATCGAGTTTAGCATTCGGGGACCCTTCGTAAGTATTCTTTCGTTCTTTTCCTTATTTTACTGCTTTTCGAGTCAGAAAGTCAAACTTTGTTTGACTTTCAGCGTTGACCAGTAATGGTCAATGCGAAGTTCGTTAGAACTTCGCAACGTGATTGTAATCACGATGGTCATAGTCCCTTGGGACTATGCCTACTGATTACCACGTTGTCTAGGGTCGTAGGGTAAGCGATCTAATAAATCGCTTATACCTCGAACCCGACCCAGTTTGGTCGATCATTAGGATCCGACCAAACACATTAGGTGACCATAGTAGGTAGGGAATAACCTTCCGAGGTTATACCCTATGGTCACATCGTTTAAGTAGTTGTATGATAGGTAGTTTATATGCCTTAGGTAAATTACCAGAATACCCTTTTCATGTATAATTGGTAATTAAGCATATGTAACCTAAACTTTTGTCACATAACTGATTATGTAACATGTTTAGGCATATAACACTTGTCATAGGGCTAGTTAGGCGGTCCGAACGCGTTTCACGCGAACGACGCGTTAAAGTAGCATAAGCTTCCTAAACGGGTCGTAATGGGTCGAAAACACTTAGGATAAGTTTCATTTAGTATGTAGGCTTTGTTAAACCAAATGACACGAGTCTCTACACTCGTTTGGTTTACAAACCCTAATGCTACCCAATCTTCCGATCTAGGTCCGGTTAATTTACATAGTTACCTATATTAGGTGCCGTTTGATATCCGCGATCTCTAGCATTGTTTGGTTGTTACTCAAGGACTACTGAGCAATCTCAGGTGAGTACATAGACCCCTCTTTTACTGTTTTCCAAACTGTTTTGGGGTGGAACACATGTGCCTACTTGTTACTTTCATGCTTTCCTGTTTTCACATCATAAACATGCTATGTTCGTTAGTACATTATAGTACATGATTTCATTACATCTTCATGCTAGGTGTGCCCATTGTGTGCATTACTTAGTACATTGTTTTACATTACATTTCATGCTAGGTGTGCCCATTGTGTGCATTACTTAGTACATTGTTTTACATTACATTTCATGCTAGGTGTGCCCATTGTGTGCATTACTTAGTACATTGTTTTACATTGCATTTCATGCTAGGTGTGCCCATTGTGTGCATTACTTAGTACATTGTTTTACATTACTTTTTGTGACACCCCAAGAAAACCAGTAATCTTCGCATACATGCTCGGGGAGCCGCGATACGAAACAGGTAAACAACGTCACACTATTAGCTTCCTCAGTAACCGCATGCTAAATTTCGGGATGAAATTTCTTTCAAGTTGGGGATAATGTGACAACTCGAGTTTCAAGGTCTCTATCTGGTTTAAATTCGCATTCATTTGTTAAGCGTGGTTGATAATTAATTAAGTGTAACAAGTGTATGACTGTAATTGTATTATTAGGTGTGCTTATTATATTTTGGATTGTTACTTATTTAAAACATGAGATTTCACCTAACTAATTCTAGCCGAAAACAACCTCACTTATTGAAAACATTTATAATGAAAACACACATAAGTGTTTTCGTCCACTGCTCAGGGCCGAAAACAAGGATTGGGCTTTGGGCCCAGTAGCGATTTCTTGCATATCTCACTCAAACCTTTACGTGAAACTTTAATCGTGAAACCCTAGAATCTCTATTGTGTGCGACGGCAATTCTAAGTATCCAAAGCTCTCCATTCCGATCGGCCTGGCGACTCTTTTATCTTGGTTAGTATTCACTGTTGATTGATTCATGCGTGACCCTTTAGAGTAACCATCACCTGTCTATGTGTTTATATTTGATTTAACGATGAGATTGTTATATTGGATTGATTGTTCATTGGAGTAATGAGTAGGGTAGGGATCTTTAACCAGATGTATGATCGGTTGTGTTTTGCATGTTGTTATGATGGATTGATGTTGGGTTGGGTGATATGGTAATTGATCTGACGTATACATGACTAGGGTTTTCTAGGCATATGGAAATAAAAATTTGATGGAACATGAGATACAATATTATATGATAATGGTTTTCTAGTAATCATGTGAATGTCAGAGTACATTATCATTAACTTTGTGTGCACATGTAATCAGACATTTCAATCAGCCCAATCATTCCATTTCATTTAATAATTGTTGTCATATTTGTAGAACTATTATTTTGGTCCAATAGAAACATGAAAACAATATATATTTGTCGGCTATTGTGTGGTATGATTGGCATGTGGATGGTAATTGAATAATATCATATATGTGCAATTGTTAATCACATGATCATTGGGTGATGAAACGGCTGATATTGATGATGATTAGGGTATCCATTTGTTGATATGTAACTTGTACGACGTAACTGATATCTCTGTGAAACCGTTATGACGAAACGGAATGTTTGGCGAAACGAAACTCACGGCGAAACATGATCTTGTTTCGCCGAGGGGCATACGACGAAACCGAATGCGATTCGTCGAAGGGACTTATGGCGAAACAGGGGTGTTTCGCCAAATGGGTAATCAGCACAGTAATCTGTTTACTTTTCTGTTAAGTGTTAACCTGGTTAGTTAACTGCTGTTAAGTGTTACCATCTTGTGTACGATCTCAAATACGTGCTACGTGCTACTTGCTTATCAACTGTGTACTTATACGTGAACACAAACTGATTTCACATACGTGCATACTATAGGACGTGATTGACTTATTTGCGAGCACATAACCTAGCATACCGAGCAAACCAAGGTGAGTTCACACAAGCCAAGGCATGGGGTTCCCAGGGGGGAATGGGGATTTGATGATTACTGTACATACATAGATGACAGAACCTACTGCTAGACTAGTAACACTTATTGAACGATCTTCGCACACCTGCCAAGGACATTGGCCGCGATACTATGAACTGATCTTCGCACACCTGCCAAGGACATTGGCCGCGATATTATGACTGACTTCGCACACCTGCCAAGGACATTGGCCGCGAACTGAATGTACAACATCTTCGCACACCTGCCTAGAGAGGCCGCGATACAAACAAACCTAGTCTAGAAAAACTTGGGGAAAGACCTTCCCCAACATCTTCGCACACCTGCCAAGGACATTGGCCGCGATGGAAACTAATACGATACATTGTAACGAACGAACATACTACTACTCACGCTATACTATTACTGAACTATTAACTGTGAACTCGCTCAACTAGTTGTTGACTCTCTCTTGCATGCCTTGCAGGACCTTAGGTACATATGGAGCTTGCACAGGAAGGAGCAGGTCGTTGTGGGATACGGATCGTAGACGATATTTGAACTTATAACTTACTTTGGGGTTTTCATTATTATGCTTCCGCTACTTAAACAATGTTTGGTTATGAACATCAGTCATGTCAAGATGAATTACATTTTTCTACTTTTACACTTAAATACTATGTTTGATATGATTGATGGCTTGATCCTGGTCAGTCACGCCTCCAAGCGGTGATACTCCGCGGGTGGATTTTGGGGGTGTGACAGATTGGTATCAGAGCCATTGGTTATAGAGAACTCGGTTTTAATATGGGGAAAACGATTTTATTAAAACCAGACTATAACCAGAACAGTGCTCTCAACGATCCACAACGACGCTTCGCTCCACGTGCAAGACTCAACATCCTAGGTAATAAGGTTTATGTTTATTGCCTACATGCTAGAACTATATAGAACTTTGCTCGTGGTATGCTTAGATTACAATGCTCACTAATTGTTATTGCTTGAGAATACTTGTGTGCTCACTCTCTTCGCACTATTCGTGAACTTCTCACCCACATGTTCTCCCTGATGTCAAGATCATGTGTGGACGCGTTAACCTAACTCAAGCCCAGTTGGCGGCTTCGATCACTGAACAAGTTACTGCAGCACTCGCAGCTGCCCAGGCAGGAGGTGTAACCTGCCATCACCACTTACTCTAGGATCTTTAGATCCTACTTTCGTAACTCAACACTTGTGCTTAATTTTGATTACTCTTACGCACACGACAAGTCAACACGCTCAGCTACCTGTTTGCACTTTCAAAACTTTTATGGACTGTCGTCCTACTACTCTCAGCGACACTAAAGGAGCTGTTGGACTCCTCCATTAGTTTGAGGAACTCGAATCGGTCATCGAGTGTGAGAATGACCCGAGGCTCGTAAAGTGAAATATGCCACTGATATTCTCGAAGGCACTGCGTTAACTTGGTGGAACGCGCAAGTTACGATGCTGGGGCTGGCGGCTGCTAATGCCACCCCATGGAATGATTTTAAGGAACCTATCAAACGTGAATACAATAGTTATGATGCCATCCACAAGTTGGAAGTGGAGTTCTTTAACATGAAGATGACGGGGTCAGAGATAGAAGCGTGCACGATAACGATCCAACAAACTGACAATTTTGTGTCCAACTATGGTGGATCCTCCCATAAAGAGCTTTGAGTTGTACCTCAAAGGCTTAGTACCAGGAATTCAAAACCATGTGAAGACGGCTACACTTGCTACTATTCAAGATGTTACTCATCTTGCTCATCGTCTCACAAACCAGGCAGTGGGACAGAACAAGCTGCCTCAACGTATCAGCGATACTACTACCACTACTACTTCAACTACTTCTGCTACCCTCAGTAACAATGGATGAAAGTGGGATGGAACCTCTAGCAAGGGTTCGACTACGATTCCGTCCCAGGCACAGCAGTGAAAGGTCGATGACAACTAAAGTTCTGATCAGCAACATTTAGTATTCAAGGGCAGGGTGGATACAGGGGAAACCACCCTAAGCGCAAACGATGTAACTTGCACCACAGCGGGCAGTGCAAACGCAATCATTGTCAATAATGAAACAAGCTTGGTCATGGAACCAAAGATGGTAGAAACTCACGTCCTGCAAACCAGAACCAACAACAACAGCCACAAGATCTATAGAATCGGCGGCAACAGCAGGGTAACAAGGGATGTTATCAGATGATGCTGAAGGTCATTTCAAAAGACACTGCCCACAGTGGAACCAGAACCAGAATCAGAACCACAACCAAGGAAACAGGAATAACAATGGAGGCAACAATGGGGGTAATAACGAAGGCAATGGTGCCAGGGGTCGAGTGTTCGTGATTGGTCAGGGTGATACTAGGAATGACCCCAACGTTGTGATGGTTTCGACATCGTCATTGGGATAGATTGGATTTCCCAACAGCAAGCAGATATCCTATGCAAAGAGAAGATTATTCGTAATTCCCGTACTGGAAAAGAACCTCTCGAAGTTCAAGGCGACAAAAGTGGTGTCGTGAGTGGCATCATTTCTTTCTTGAAGGCTCAGAAGTGTTTGCGAAAGGGCTACACAGCTATTTTAGCACTCGTTACTGATACATCGACGAAAGGGAAGAAGCTAGAGGATATTCCTGTTGTACGCGACTTTCCTCAAGTGTTTCCTGAAGAGTTACCTGGGTTACCGCCTCATCGTCAGGTCGAATTTCAGATCGAACTCACTCCAGGAGCAGCACCCATAGCTCGAGCACCTTATCGCTTAGCTCCAACGGAACTGGAGGGACTGTCTAAGCAACTACAAGAACTCTTGGAAAAGGGTTTCATACGTCCTAGTTCTTCGCCTTGGGGAGCTCCAGTACTATTTGTAAAGAAGAAGGATGGTACTTTCCGCATGTGTAGAGACTACCGTGAACTGAACAAGGTGACTGTGAAGAATCGCTATCCTCTTTCACGCATCGACGATTTATTCGACCAGTTGCAAGGGTCGAGCTATTACTCGAAGATTTATCTAAGGTCAGGGTATCATCAACTGAGAGTCCGGGATGAGGACGTCTCCAAAACAGCGTTCAGAACACGCTACGGCCACTACGAGTTTCTGGTCATGCCATTCGGGCTAACGAACGCGCCTGCGGTCTTCATGGATCTTATGAACAGGGTGTGCAAACCTTATCTCGACAAGTTCGTCATTGTTTTCATCGACGACATCCTGATTTATTCGAAGAGTCAGGAGGAACACGAGCAGCACCTACGACTTATACTGGAACTTCTACGAACGGAACAGTTATACGCTAAGTTTTCTAAATGTGACTTCTGGCTTCGTGAAGTCCACTTCTTAGGCCACGTGGTAAACGAGGTTGGGATTCATGTAGATCCATCCAAGGTGGATTCGATCAAGAACTGGCCTGCACCTCGCACACCAACAGAAATACGCCAATTCTTGGGTTTGGCGGGTTATTACAGAAGGTTCATCAAAGACTTCTCAAAGATTGCTCAGCCACTTACACTACTGACACAGAAGGGTGTTGTCTACCGTTGGGGTAATGCACAGGATACAGCGTTCCAACACTTAAAGGATAGACTCTGTAGCGCACCTATTCTCTCATTGCCTGAAGGCACGGACGATTTTGTAGTCTACTGCGACGCATCTATCCAGGGTCTTGGATGTGTGTTGATGCAGCGGGATAAAGTTATTGCTTATGCTTCGCGCCAACTTAAGATTCACGAACGGAATTACACAACACACGACTTAGAGTTGGGAGCGGTTGTTTTTGCACTTAAGATATGGCGACACTATTTGTATGGTACCAAGTGCGCAATCTACACTGATCACAGAAGCCTCGAACATATCTTCAAACAGAAAGAACTGAATATGCGACAGCGACGATGGGTTGAACTGTTAAATGACTACGAATGCTCAATCAGGTATCACCAGGCAAAGCCAACGTTGTGGCTGACGCCCTCAGTCGAAAGGACACTGCGCCTAAGCGCGTGCGAGCTTTACAACTCACCATACAGTCTAGCCTTCCTTCCCAGATACGAGATGCTCAGACAGAAGCATTGAAACCAGATAATGGCAGGGCTGAAGCCCTACGCGGCTCAAGACAACGATTAGAACAGAAGGAAGATGGTGCTTACTACGTCACAGGACGCATTTGGGTCCCACTGTACGGCAACTTACGCGAGCTGGTAATGGATGAAGCTCACAAGTCTCGCTACTCGGTACACCCTGGTTCGGATAAAATGTACCACGATATTAAGACTACATACTGGTGGCCTAGCATGAAGGCCCACATAGCCACATACGTTAGCAAATGCTTGACTTGTGCGAGAGTCAAGGCAGAATATCAGAAACCGTCAGGACCACTCCAACAACCTGAGATACCACAATGGAAATGGGAGCAAATTTCCATGGATTTTGTTACTGGCCTACCTAGATCTCAGCGCGGAAATGATACTATTTGGGTGATCGTGGATCGACTCACAAAGTCTGCTCACTTCTTGGCTATCAAAGAAACAGACAAGTTCTCTACCTTAGCAGACATTTACTTAAAAGAAGTGGTCTCGAGGCACGGAGTGCCCACCTCCATCATCTCTGATCGTGACGCTTGTTTTACTTTAGAGCTGTGGCAAGCAATGCATAAATCTTTTGGCTCTCGATTAGACATGAGCACAGCTTATCACCCTCAGACAGATGGGCAGTCTGAGCGCACTATTCAAACTCTAGAATACATGCTTCGGGCGTGCGTAATTGACTTCGGCAATGGTTGGGAAAAACATCTGCCACTCGTGGAATTTTCATACAATAACAGCTACCACACAAGCATTAAAGCTGCACCATTCGAGGCATTGTACGGGCGTAAGTGCCGGTCACCTCTCTGTTGG
This sequence comes from Helianthus tuberosus, assembly GCA_030545235.1. NCBI lineage: Eukaryota > Viridiplantae > Streptophyta > Magnoliopsida > Asterales > Asteraceae > Helianthus > Helianthus tuberosus. Next base: position 39,508 of record JARYGA010023180.1, read on the forward strand.
GCAGAGGTGGGGGAAAGTCAAATCACAGGTCCAGAAATGGTAGTTGATACTACCGAAAAGATTGCACAAATACGACAACGCATGGCGGCAGCACGCGACCGTCAGAAAGCATACGCTGATTTAGACAGGAAACTACTCGAATTCCAGGTTGGGGATCGAGCGCTACTTAAAGTTTCACCCTGGAAGGGTGTGGTTCGTTTTGGCAAACGTGGCAAACTAAATCCACGATATGTTGGACCATTCGAAGTTACAGAGAAAATAGGCAAAGTGGCTTACAGATTGAACTTACCACCTGAACTCAGTGCAGTTCACAACGTCTTTCACGTGTCGAATCTGAAGAAATGTACGTCAGATGAGACCCACGCAGTTCCATTGAAGGAACTCACTATCGACGAACGGTTGAACTTCGTCGAGGAACCTGTTGAAATCACGGACCGGGATGTTAAGGTCCTCAAGAACACGAGAATCCCTCTTGTACGAGTTCGTTGGAACTCCCGCCGCGGCCCAGAGTTCACCTGGGAGCGTGAAGATCAAATGGAACTCAAATATCCCCAGTTATTCGGAACCAATGCAACTACTACTGAGGCTGAAGCTACCAATACAGAATTTCGGGACGAAATTCAAAATCAACGGGGGGATAATGTGACACCCCAAGAAAACCAGTAATCTTCGCATACATGCTCGGGGAGCCGCGATACGAAACAGGTAAACAACGTCACACTATTAGCTTCCTCAGTAACCGCATGCTAAATTTCGGGACGAAATTTCTTTCAAGTTGGGGATAATGTGACAACTCGAGTTTCAAGGTCTCTATCTGGTTTAAATTCGCATTCATTTGTTAAGCGTGGTTGATAATTAATTAAGTGTAACAAGTGTATGACTGTAATTGTATTATTAGGTGTGCTTATTATATTTTGGATTGTTACTTATTTAAAACATGAGATTTCACCTAACTAATTCTAGCCGAAAACAACCTCACTTATTGAAAACATTTATAATGAAAACACACATAAGTGTTTTCGTCCACTGCTCAGGGCCGAAAACAAGGATTGGGCTTTGGGCCCAGTAGCGATTTCTTGCATATCTCACTCAAACCTTTACGTGAAACTTTAATCGTGAAACCCTAGAATCTCTATTGTGTGCGACGGCAATTCTAAGTATCCAAAGCTCTCCATTCCGATCGGCCTGGCGACTCTTTTATCTTGGTTAGTATTCACTGTTGATTGATTCATGCGTGACCCTTTAGAGTAACCATCACCTGTCTATGTGTTTATATTTGATTTAACGATGAGATTGTTATATTGGATTGATTGTTCATTGGAGTAATGAGTAGGGTAGGGATCTTTAACCAGATGTATGATCGGTTGTGTTTTGCATGTTGTTATGATGGATTGATGTTGGGTTGGGTGATATGGTAATTGATCTGACGTATACATGACTAGGGTTTTCTAGGCATATGGAAATAAAAATTTGATGGAACATGAGATACAATATTATATGATAATGGTTTTCTAGTAATCATGTGAATGTCAGAGTACATTATCATTAACTTTGTGTGCACATGTAATCAGACATTTCAATCAGCCCAATCATTCCATTTCATTTAATAATTGTTGTCATATTTGTAGAACTATTATTTTGGTCCAATAGAAACATGAAAACAATATATATTTGTCGGCTATTGTGTGGTATGATTGGCATGTGGATGGTAATTGAATAATATCATATATGTGCAATTGTTAATCACATGATCATTGGGTGATGAAACGGCTGATATTGATGATGATTAGGGTATCCATTTGTTGATATGTAACTTGTACGACGTAACTGATATCTCTGTGAAACCGTTATGACGAAACGGAATGTTTGGCGAAACGAAACTCACGGCGAAACATGATCTTGTTTCGCCGAGGGGCATACGACGAAACCGAATGCGATTCGTCGAAGGGACTTATGGCGAAACAGGGGTGTTTCGCCAAATGGGTAATCAGCACAGTAATCTGTTTACTTTTCTGTTAAGTGTTAACCTGGTTAGTTAACTGCTGTTAAGTGTTACCATCTTGTGTACGATCTCAAATACGTGCTACGTGCTACTTGCTTATCAACTGTGTACTTATACGTGAACACAAACTGATTTCACATACGTGCATACTATAGGACGTGATTGACTTATTTGCGAGCACATAACCTAGCATACCGAGCAAACCAAGGTGAGTTCACACAAGCCAAGGCATGGGGTTCCCAGGGGGGAATGGGGATTTGATGATTACTGTACATACATAGATGACAGAACCTACTGCTAGACTAGTAACACTTATTGAACGATCTTCGCACACCTGCCAAGGACATTGGCCGCGATACTATGAACTGATCTTCGCACACCTGCCAAGGACATTGGCCGCGATATTATGACTGACTTCGCACACCTGCCAAGGACATTGGCCGCGAACTGAATGTACAACATCTTCGCACACCTGCCTAGAGAGGCCGCGATACAAACAAACCTAGTCTAGAAAAACTTGGGGAAAGACCTTCCCCAACATCTTCGCACACCTGCCAAGGACATTGGCCGCGATGGAAACTAATACGATACATTGTAACGAACGAACATACTACTACTCACGCTATACTATTACTGAACTATTAACTGTGAACTCGCTCAACTAGTTGTTGACTCTCTCTTGCATGCCTTGCAGGACCTTAGGTACATATGGAGCTTGCACAGGAAGGAGCAGGTCGTTGTGGGATACGGATCGTAGACGATATTTGAACTTATAACTTACTTTGGGGTTTTCATTATTATGCTTCCGCTACTTAAACAATGTTTGGTTATGAACATCAGTCATGTCAAGATGAATTACATTTTTCTACTTTTACACTTAAATACTATGTTTGATATGATTGATGGCTTGATCCTGGTCAGTCACGCCTCCAAGCGGTGATACTCCGCGGGTGGATTTTGGGGGTGTGACAGATTGGTATCAGAGCCATTGGTTATAGAGAACTCGGTTTTAATATGGGGAAAACGATTTTATTAAAACCAGACTATAACCAGAACAGTGCTCTCAACGATCCACAACGACGCTTCGCTCCACGTGCAAGACTCAACATCCTAGGTAATAAGGTTTATGTTTATTGCCTACATGCTAGAACTATATAGAACTTTGCTCGTGGTATGCTTAGATTACAATGCTCACTAATTGTTATTGCTTGAGAATACTTGTGTGCTCACTCTCTTCGCACTATTCGCGAACTTCTCACCCACATGTTCTCCCTGATGTCAAGATCATGTGTGGACGCGTTAACCTAACTCAAGCCCAGTTGGCGGCTTCGATCACTGAACAAGTTACTGCAGCACTCGCAGCTGCCCAGGCAGGAGGTGTAACCTGCCATCACCACTTACTCTAGGATCTTTAGATCCTACTTTCGTAACTCAACACTTGTGCTTAATTTTGATTACTCTTACGCACACGACAAGTCAACACGCTCAGCTACCTGTTTGCACTTTCAAAACTTTTATGGACTGTCGTCCTACTACTCTCAGCGACACTAAAGGAGCTGTTGGACTCCTCCATTAGTTTGAGGAACTCGAATCGGTCATCGAGTGTGAGAATGACCCGAGGCTCGTAAAGTGAAATATGCCACTGATATTCTCGAAGGCACTGCGTTAACTTGGTGGAACGCACAAGTTACGATGCTGGGGCTGGCGGCTGCTAATGCCACCCCATGGAATGATTTTAAGGAACCTATCAAACGTGAATACAATAGTTATGATGCCATCCACAAGTTGGAAGTGGAGTCCTTTAACATGAAGATGACGGGGTCAGAGATAGAAGCGTGCACGATAACGATCCAACAAACTGACAATTTTGTGTCCAACTATGGTGGATCCACCCATAAAGAGCTTTGAGTTGTACCTCAAAGGCTTAGTACCAGGAATTCAAAACCATGTGAAGACGGCTAAACTTGCTACTATTCAAGATGTTACTCATCTTGCTCATCGTCTCACAAACCAGGCAGTGGGACAGAACAAGCTGCCTCAACGTATCAGCGATACTACTACCACTACTACTTCAACTACTTCTGCTACCCTCAGTAACAATGGATGAAAGTGGGATGGAACCTCTAGCAAGGGTTCGACTACGATTCCGTCCCAGGCACAGCAGTGAAAGGTCGATGACAACTAAAGTTCTGATCAGCAACATTTAGTATTCAAGGGCAGGGTGGATACAGGGGAAACCACCCTAAGCGCAAACGATGTAACTTGCACCACAGCGGGCAGTGCAAACGC
>JARYGA010023181.1:0-26253 GCA_030545235.1 Helianthus tuberosus
GTTTCGTGGAGCGGGTGGTTGTTGTTGCTGGTTCTGATTCGCAGGTCGTGAACTTCTGCAATCTTTAGCCTCATGACCTATCTTGAGACATCTCTGGCAGCGGCCTTTGCGACACTGACCACTGTCGTGTCTGTTGCACCTGTTACACAGTGGGTGAATTCCCCGATATCCACTCTGCCCCTGACCACCAGACGATTGCTGACTCAGACTCTGATAATCACTAGTCTTGCGCTGTTGCTGTGCTTGAGACTGTACAGTAGCTGAACCCCTGCTGGAATCCCCTTCCCATTTCCGCTTGTTGTCACTGGGAGTAGCTGAAGTGGTAGCGGTAGTAGTAGCGCTGATACGTTTAGGCAGCTTGTTCTGTTCCACTGCCTGATCGGTGAGGCGATGAGCTAGCTTGACGATCTGTTGAATGGTGCCAAGATTTGCTGAGGTTACATGACTTTGAATTCCCGGTACCAGACCCTTGAGATACAGTTCGATATGCTTAATGGGAGGGTCTACCATAGTAGGACACAGAATAGCCAACTCATTCGATCTTCTGGTGTACGCTTCAATTTCTGACCCCGTCATTTTCAAGTGGTAAAACTCTACCTCCAGCTTATGAATATCATCACGGCTACAGTATTCCTCTCTGATCAACTCCTTGAAATCATTCCAGGGTGTGGCGTTAGCAACAGCCAACCCTAACATCTGAACTTGCGCATTCCACCAAGTCAGCGCAATGCCTTCTAGAGTACCAGTGGCGTACTTCACCCTACGAGCCTCAGGGCATTCACACATTTCAAATACGGACTCAAGTTTTTCAAACCAATGGAGGAGTCCAACCGCTCCTTCCGTGCCACTAAAAGTAGTAGGACGACAGTCCATGAAAGTTTTGAAGGTGCAAACAGGTGGCTGAGCGTGCTGACATGTTGTGTATAAGAACCAGGACAAGATTAAGCACAAGAGTTGGTTTAGGAGTGTAGGATCTAAAGATCCTAGTGTGAGTTACAACGGCAGGGTATACCTCCTTCTTGTGCGGCTGCAAGTGCCGCAACAACTCGTTCGTTAATAAGAGCCGTCAACTGGGCTTGTGTCATGTTAATGCGTCCAGCCATGATCTTCATAGCAAATATGAGATAAGTGAGAGAGGTTCGCGAGTAGTGCGATAACAGAAGAGAGTAAGCACACAAGTGTTCTCATGCAATAGTGTTACGTTAATCTAAGCATACCCTGAGCAAAGTTCTATGCAATTCTAGCAAGTAGGTAATAAAACATATACCATATTACCTAGAATGATGAGTCTTGCACGTGGAGCGAGGCGTCGTTGTGGATCGTTGAGCACTGTACTGGTTATAGTCTGGTTTTAATAAAAATGTTTTTCCCTTATTAAAACCGAGTTCTCTATAACCAATGGCTCTGATACCAATCTGTCACACCCCCAAAATCCACTCGCGGAGTACCACCACTTGGAGGCGTGACTGACCAGGATCAAGCCACCAATCATATTGAACATATAAGTAAATAGTAAAAGTCATTCATCAGTACGATAGTTGTTTTCAAAACCAAACATAAACAAGTGTGTAGCGGAAGCAATAATGCAAAACCCAACATAAGTGTAAGTACAAAATGTCATAATGTTTAACAACACATTCACGATCCATGTCCACAACGACCGTGCCTCCCGTGCAAGCTCCATAAGTACCTATGGTCCTGCAAGGCATGTAACAGAGAGTCAACAACTAGTTGAGCGAGTTCACAATTGATTGTTCAGTTATAGTAATTGTATTGTAACCCGTATGTTCGTTAACCAACTCATATATCGTATGTACTTGAATCGCAGTCTCTTAGACATGTGTGCGAAGATTTTGGGGGTTTCCCATGTTTTCTAGACTAGGTATATTTGTATCGTAGCCCACCCGGCATGTGTGCGAAGTTTAAAGTATGGTTCGCAGCCATTCCAGGCATGTGTGCGAAGATTTGTTCTATTATCGCAGCTAATCCCAGCGTGTGTGCGAAGAGAAGTATATGTATCACTAGTCTAGCAATATCTACCAATAACCTTCCTCTCCCGAGGCCTATGGTATGTAATTCCAATAACAACTCAAGCATAAGTAATCATCCAAACCCATTCCCACCCTAGGAATCCCATGCCTTGGTAAGAGTGTGAACTCTCCTTGGTTTGCTCGGTATGCTAAACTATGTGCTCGCAAGTAATCAATCAAATCCTATAGTGCACGTATGTTCAGTCAGTACATGTTTGTAAGATTTTTCATGCAATCACTATCACAGAAATATCACAGAGTGTGTCTAGCAATTTGCATTCTTGTATCATGTAAACAGTTACTCCAATTCATGCAAATTCATCTTCCTCATAATAGCCTTCTCAATTAATTCTAACATAGTTAACCAACATCACAGTTAATAAAGCTAGTATGCTTAACTGAATTAACATATATAAACAGGGGTATACGGTTAACAGAATTAACATTTAACAGAACTGGTAACTAACTGTGTCACATGTTTTACTTAACTAAGTTACATATTTAACAGAATGTCATCCATGAATCTTACATAGTGAGTAAAGTTAACTGAATTAATGAACTTAACTCAGTTAGTAGGCTAAACATAGTTACATAACTAACAGAGTTATTATATGTAATTTAATAAGTTAACAACTTAATAAATTTAACCAGTTAACAAGATAACAGTTGGGCCGAAATCACTAGCTAGCCGAAAACCCTTATGTGCCGAAAACCCTATTGCCGAAATCCCTCATTGGGCCGAGATCTTATCTGGGCCGAAATCACACACATGGGCCGAAATCACCTTCAGTGATTTCGTCCAGTTTATTATTGTGGGGGCGTTTTCGTTGAGCATGTGTGTGACGAAATCACTAGGGTGCCGAAATTCCTTAGTGATTTCGTTGGTTTCCTCATCATCTTCAACAACACTTACAGTAACTTATAAAAACCCAGCAACTCTATTCGACTAACAGTTACATGATCTGTTATAATTGAAATCATTTAATCAAATTATGATATGTAACAAATACACTACCAAAACATCTAAAACAGATTACTAAATCATTGTGATATCAAGACTAACAATCAATCATCCGATCTTTCATATCCTTCATGAACAGGCACAATAAAATCAACCATAACATCAGATTATAAGTATCTTTATCATACAGATTAACTCAAGCTCATCGAAATCAAGAATTTAAGCATGTAAATCACTAACCCAAGCCGAAGATACAATGAATCGATCGATGAATGAGGCTCGAGTGGCTCACGGCTGCTGTTTGGTTTCAAGAAGAATGAGAGAGAGAAAGAACGTGATAGGTGGCTAGGGTTTTCCGATTAACCTTTTAGTCTAAAAAAAACAATATATATAATAACTCACTACTGGGCCAAGGCCCATCTCTGTTTTCGTTGGTCTACTAGTGGACGAAAACACACAAGGTGTTTTCACCACTAGGGTGATTTCATTGATGTGTGGGTGAGGGTGTTTGGCCTAACAGATGCCTTGTGTAAATTATACAACACATAAATTAAAATTAAGACATACATCGATACACACTTATAAGGCATACCGTATACAACATATCAATCACATTACGATTAACATACTACAAACGTGTACAGTTGTGAAACAAACAAGTCGTATTAACAAACAACTTAAACATTTAACGCGCAATAAATGCGAAGATAGAAATCTTGGAAACTCGAGTTGTCACATGGAATACACCGACGACACCTACAGAGATTCGATCATTTCTTGGTCTTGCTGGTTATTATCGTCGATTCATTTATAATTTCTCGAAGATCGCGGTTCCACTCACTGCTTTGACTCAGAAAAATAAGCCTTTTGAGTGGGGACCTAAGCAAGAAGAAGCGTTCCAAACGCTGAAACAGAAGCTCTGTGATGCTCCTGTTTTATCTCTACCTGAGGGAAACGATGATTTTGTTGTCTATTGTGACGCGTCGAATCTAGGACTTGGTTGCGTTCTTATGCAACGAGCTAAAGTCATAGCTTATGCGTCTAGACAGCTGAAAATTCACGAGAAGAACTATACGACTCATGATCTTGAATTAGGAGCTGTGGTTTTCGCACTTAAAATCTGGAGACACTACCTCTATGGAACGAAGTGTGTGGTTTTCCCAGACCACAAAAGTCTCCAGCATATTCTCAATCAGAAAGAGCTGAACATGAGGTAACGACGTTGGGTTGAACTCTTAAACGATTATGATTGCGAGATCCGCTACCATCCTGGTAAGGCGAATGTTGTAGCCGATGCACTTAGTCGAAAGGAACGAGTCAAGCTTCATTCTGTTCGAACTCTATCTGATATTCAATCTCGTGTCCTTCAAGCTCAACGATCTTGTGTGATCAAAGACTTATTGAAAAATGAGCTACCACTTCAACTTGAGCTTAAACACGAAAGGAAAGACGATGGTTTACTCTATTTCAAGGATCGTTTGTGGATTCCGAAACAAGACGATCTTCGCACCTTGGTAATGGAAGAATCTCACAAGTCTCAATATTCTATCTATCCTGGTGCTGATAAAATGTACAAGGATTTTCGTACTCAGTTCTGGTGGCCTGGTATGAAGAAGGATGTTGCCTTGTATGTATCGAAATGCCTAACTTGTCTCAAAGTCAAGGCTGAACATCAACGACCTTCTGGTTTTCTTGTACAACCAGAGATACCGGTTTGGAAGTGGGAGAACATTGCAAAGGATCTCATTACTAAGTTACCGCGTACATCTAAAGGTCACGATGCTATTTGGGTTGTTATCGATCGACTAACGAAATCAGCTCATTTTATTCCGATTCACGAGGATCTATCTGCTGATAAACTTGCAAAGATTTATGTTGATGAGATTGTATCACGGCATGGTGTTCCTTTGGATATCATTTCCGATCATGATGCTCGGTTTTCATCTCATTTTTGGAAGACCATGCAATCTGCTTTGGGAACCCAACTAAATCTAAGCACTGCTTATCATCCCCAAACAGATGGTCAATTTGAGAGAACAATTCAAACTTTGGAAGATATGCTTAGAGCATGCGTGATAGACTTTGGTGGTAATTGGGATTCTCATCTGCCATTGATCGAGTTCTCATACAATAATAGTTATCATGCTAGCATTAATATGGCACCATTCGAAGCTATCTACAGTCGAAAATGTCGTTCACCTGTCTGTTGGAATGAGATCGGTGAAGCTCAGCTTACTGGACCTGAGCTCATTCTGGAAACAACAGACAAAATCAAGAAGATCCGCGATAATCTTGTGACAGCTCGAAGCCCTCAAAAGAGTTATGCGGATATGCGACGCAAGCCCTTAGAATTTCAAATCGGAGACCGTGTCCTACTCAAGGTGTCACCTTGGAAGGGAGTGGTGAGATTTGGAAAGAAAGGAAAACTTGCACCACGATATGTTGGACCATTTAAGATTGTTTGAAGAATTGGAAAGGTTGCCTATCGACTAGAGCTACCTCCAGAGCTTGGAAATATTCATCCGACTTTTCACGTGTCCAATTTGCGAAAGTGTTTAGCTGATGCTGATCTTCACATTCATCTCGACAAGATTCAATTCGATGAAACAATGCACTTTGTCGAGAAACCTGTGGAGATAGTGGACCGTACATTCAAACAGTTGAAGAACAAACGGATTCGATTGGTCAAAGTTCGCTGGGAATCCAAACGTGGCCCCGAGTTTACTTGGGAATGTGAGGACCAGATGAAGACGAAATATCCGCATTTGTTTTCACAAATTTCCTCTAAATAAAATTTCGGGACGAAATTTCCTAAAGTAGGGGAGACTGTGACAACTGTGTTCTGTAATCATCGTATAATGTAAAAACAATGTTGATTATCAATAAAATAATGTGCCTTGGTGTTATTATGTGTGTAATTGTGTTTGATGATTTTACAATTTGATTCGATTCCGATTTCAAGCTTTAAATCGCTTTCTGGAAGGTTATACGCAAACTGGTGCGTAAACGCAATCAGTATAACACGACGTACACTTCGGAACTGTGACGTAAGCCAAACATACCCTAAATATCCTTTAAATAACTTAGAAATAAGTTTTGAAGGATTCGGTATGTAACACCCCGAAAATATAAAACTTTATATTAGAATTATAAAGTATAAAATAAACGAGAATAAACTGACTAGGACTAAATAACCCAGTTAGATACAACATTGTGAAACCAAATAAATGGATGGGAACTCCTAAATTAATAAACGAAACAATAATCGAGGGACCTAAGTTACAAAGTTGGAAACTTGGGTGATTATAATCAAAATAACACACACCAAACACACACTTAGGTGTGTTTGGTCGAACAAGAACACAGGGGGCGACACAGGCTCCCCACAAAACCCTAGTGCATGTCAAACTTGATCAAATTGAGAGTTCAAATCAGCTCCAAATCGATTTTCAAGCACGAATTAGTGATCACCTTGTTGAGGGGATCATAAGGTAAAGAATCTGGGTCGTCAAGTGGACAAGCCGGAGGTGATACACGCTTGAAAGGTGTGCTTTAAAGCTTTTAGGTATTGCTAGTATGCGGATCGACGATCAAGTTGATGCTTCAAGAACCGAACACAAAGTTTTGGATGCTTCCGCACTAATCTGATCTAGTTAAATTATGAAATTTTGTAATCACTACTGAATAACTTATGTTTGAAACCAGTTATCTGACTATGTTAAGAACTATGAAGTATGACTTAGTTTACCAACTAAACTTTTGTTAACTATGAAATATATTTTTACAAATATAGCATTTCTTATGATTAAATAATGAAGTTATAAGACGGGTGTTACAAGTTGGTAATCAGAGCTTAAGGTTGTCAATAAAGTGTTCGGTTCAAGCTTGATCGATCGTCCGGTAAGAATTAATTGCTTTAGTAGACTTACTAGAATACTAGAAAAAGGAAATTTGATTTGATATGCACGGGAAGTGCGTGTTTACACACTCAAACCCAGAAAAGTGCACTAAGCATAAATGGTTTAAGCAAGTGGTGAACTTGGCTAGATCAAAATGAATGACACATATGTCATAAATGAAATGTTTAACAATTAGTGTAAACATTTCAATTTCAAGATGATGGAAAGATGGGAGGAGTGTATAAATACGCTCGAACCTGGGAAAATTCACTAAGTAAGAAAGGTAAGGCAAGATATATACTTGACCAAACCGAAAAAGAATAACACATTATTTATGATTGAGTGAGAGTGATATAAATTTCCATACAATAAGATGGAAATGAATTAAATAATTATTGATAAATCATGATGGATGTTTCAGTTAAAGAAATGTCTGGAGTAACCGGAGATGATTCGACATCTCAATTGACTGAACAAATGAAAGCTAAGATTTCTGAGGCGGTCGGAAAAGCTCTAGAAAATAGTCTATGACAGTATATTGATAGATTACAAACCACAATCGTGCCGGTGGTGAACGATATGATGACTGAATTGAAAGACAGCATACTACAAGAAATAGAAGAAAGGAGGGTGTTGGATATGAATCCAAGATCCGTAAAGAAATCCAAGTCTAAAAAGCTCCCAAGAAAGGAGTTACAAAAAGTGTGTTACATCAGTGTAGATTTTGTGGAAAAATTCACAAGGGCACATGTGGTAAGCCAAGACATAAAAAGTCTAAATGTCCAGAGAGGCTTGGAACCAAGGACACAACCGACACAAGGTCTGATGCCCAGAAATCAAGGACAAAGTTGTTTTATATAACAGCCACGGAGGCTAAAGCTGAACCTGATGTCGTTTCAGGTATACTATTGTAAATTAAATTTCAGCATGCATTTTTAATTATTACGAGTGCAAATAAATCGTTTGTTTTATATCAATTTATTTAACATCCTACATTAGTGTTAACGCAATTACCAAGGCTTTGAAAAATAGAAATAAGTAATAATAAAAGTTCTATTGTTTATAAGAGATGCTGAAACTGTACGTTGAGCATCGAGGTAAAAGTAATCATGATAAATATGGCCATGGGAAGGGGTGCGCGCACACTCGAACCCAAGAACGTAATGAAAGATAAGCGTCATAATAGGGAGGAGTGTAATAACACCCGAACCCTGGAAGTTTACAATAGTAATAGATGACTAAGCCAAACTAAATGAAACATATAGAAACATCGTTTATGTCAACAAATGATGTGGATAAATTCCATACAACGATATGAAACAATAACATGAAATGAATTGATTTTGTTATTGTAACAATGGGTTAAAGTAAAAAAAAAAAATCAAGAGATTAAGATTTGGATAGGAATATCCTCGAAAAAGAAACTAAATGGACAATATGTATTATTCGTTGCTGTAAATAATGAAATACCAATAAATTTGGATTTAAAAGCTCGGGTATGGGTAGATACCCAAGTAACATGCTATTAATAAATTCCTCCAGAGGAAGAACGATAATCACATTGATGAGGGTGAACATGTAAAAGAATTAGTAAGATAAACATTATGAAAGCATTAGAATAAGAACGAGTAAACCCTAAAGGCCGAATAACAATAACAGTAGTTTACCAAATAAGACTTGAGACATGGGCCTTCGGGACATTAGTAAAAGAAACAGACCTAAGGGTCGCTGACAAAAGAAAGGTGGTGTATGGATTAATTAAGTAAAGTGCTTGATAATAAAAGTAAACGAAAGCCGGATAATGGGAGCATATTACATTAAGATAATGAGCCCAAGGGAAGGGATAAGAATCAAGTAAACAAAAATATAAATTGACAATTTAGAATGTCAAGGCATAAGGATAAAGTTGACTGTCATAGGCGATGGAACTCACACGAACAAGTCAAACCAGACGAGTGAAAGAATAAAAGACTTGGTTGAGTAAAAGCGGTGGATTTTGCTGATACGACCAGATAAATCGAGAAACAAAGTCTTAATGAATGCTGGAAAGGTTGCTATGAAAATAATATCGATAAAATACCCAATTGATAGGTATGTTTTCAGATAAATGCGTAACCAACAGTCGAGAACGCGAATTAAAAATCAAAAGACTCGGATTAAGAGTTATGACTAAGAAGACGATAAAATTTTGCAAAAACAGAAATTTCGATAGTCATATTCAACTACTTTAATGTTGGGCGGGTTGAATAATAAAGTATAGTAGTTGATATCCCAAGTAAGCGCAACCTGGATAAAGAAAGCGTGAAATATTATTGAATCTATGTGATAGGTCATAAAAGAGTATGGAAGGGAAAATGCAAACCAATGAAACTGAAGTGTTAAAAACATCAAGATCAAGAACCCGGGTAACGGGTTGAAAGGAAATAGGGGCATAAACCAAATAACGGTATGAGTAAAATAAACCGACGCGAAGGACACATAAGAAGTCATAGAGTCGGAAAGATAATCCGAAAGAAAATGAGTGTAGCCTTAGACTACGGTTAAGGTAAAATGAATAGAAGATGAACCATGGGATCACCATAACCTCCAGATTATAAACAATGTAAAGGTCTACGGGAACAAAATGACCATTGGGTCGCAAACACAAAGGAACATACTAGGGGGTCTCACCCTAAAAAGGTGAAGACCTAATAGAATAGTCTACAAGGCTAAGTAAAGGAACCTACGGGTCGATAATATAAAGCGTGGGGAGCCAATTATGATTTCTCGCGTAAAATGATAACCCAGAAGAATAATCCTTGTCGTCAATTCCTTGATATGATTAATCGACATGGGTTAAAGAGAAAAACATTAAACTAAAATTCAGTTTTAGTAAAGAAACGATGTTCTAACACCTATAAATACCGTGAGAGAAATTAGAAAATGGTTAGTACTAAAGAATATAGGTCTTAACGCCGAAAGCTGTAAGATGATGCATTCGGAGGAAAGATTCTTAAGAATGAAAAGCCGATGTAAAACTAAACATGACGTGATGTGATCACGGATACAAAAAGTAATATATGCACGCAAAGGCCGATGACGGCAATATTGCATACCCGAATGACGAGGTATGAGGTAAAATGGTGACCAATTAGTTTTGGCAATAAAACAAGTTGTAGTCTAAATAATGTTGTGACCTATGTAGAGCGCTTGTCAATATAAGACTAGTGTCAAGTAAGTATACTGACAGACTCAGTGACTGGATGGTCAAAAGGCAACCCGGTCAAATAGGCGACAAAGATAGGAAATAGATGATAAAAGGTTACGGTCCAATAGGACATATGCCTAAAAGACGAACATGTCAATATGAATAAAAACCTTATGTCGGAAAAGAAAGAATGCCTTGAAAAACGAAACTAAGATGGATAGGTCCAAACCAAAGGCCAACTTAAAGGAGGTTTCGGGGACGAAACCCTTTTTAAGGGGGGTGGACTTGTAACACCCCGAAAATATAAAACTTTATATTAGAATTATAAAGTATAAAATAAACGAGAATAAACTGACTAGGACTAAATAACCCAGTTAGATACAACATTGTGAAACCAAATAAATGGATGGGAACTCCTAAGTTAATAAACGAAACAATAATCGAGGGACCTAAGTTACAAAGTTGGAAACTTGGGTGATTATAATCAAAATAACACACACCAAACAAACACTTAGGTGTGTTTGGTCGAACACGAACACAGGGGACGACACAGGCTCCCCACCAAACCCTAGTGCATGTCAAACTTGGTCAAATTGAGAGTTCAAATCAGCTCCAAATCGATTTTCAAGCACGAATTAGTGATCACCTTGTTGAGGGGATCATAAGGTAAAGAATCCGGGTCGTCAAGTGGACAAGCCGGAGGTGATACACGCTTGAAAGGTGTGCTTTAAAGCTTTTAGGTATTGCTAGTATGCGGATCGACGATCAAGTTGATGCTTCAAGAACCGAACACAAAGTTTTGGATGCTTCCGCACTAATCTGGTCTAGTTAAATTATGAAATTTTGTAATCACTACTGAATAACTTATGTTTGAAACCAGTTATCTGACTATGTTAAGAACTATGAATTATGATTTAGTTTACCAACTAAACTTTTGTTAACTATGAAATATATTTTTACAAATATAGCATTTCTTATGATTAAATAAGGAAATTATAAGACGGGTGTTACACGGTATGGCAAAAACATGTTTATTTGAACAAAAGAACTAATTACGACAAAACTGCGTGTTGGATCTGAGTTTGGTTTTGATTGTATTTTACGTTTGAAATTAAGATGAAGATGGATGAGTTGTGCAGCGGAATTAAGATGAAAACAAACTTTGCATACAATCAAACGAGAGTATTGCTTTGATCAAGACATTTTCTACAAAGAACTGAAAGATTGAATTTAGTTTCAACAACGATTACAATGTAATGCTTAATACAAACTCCCCCTCAGCAAGAGCTCAGCGTTTGTTCATGCAGGAAAACAAGTTTGCAAAGAGCTAATAGAACAGTACAGAGCACTGTTCTATTTATAGGGACTAGCAAACAACTGAGCATCTAAGCTGACGTCACCATGAAAGCGACATCTAACCTCCTAACAAACTATAACCCCTGATCTATACAAACACTGCTTTACTAACTACTGCTTATTACATTACATTACATAAAGACAGAATAAACAACTGCTGCATCCCTCCACTGCTGTGAACCCAGCAGTACTTGTCCGGATCAGCAGTGCTTGAAACAAGGCAGTAGATTGAACAGCAGAGCTTTAGTTCTATCATCAAGTCTTTACTTGAGCAGCAGTTTGATGGTCAGTAGCTTGCACGATCAGTAGATAGGAGGCCAGCAGGTGTTGAAATCACTTTCAAGGGGAGAGACTTGTATGTAACATCTGCTTATTCTGGATCCACTGCTCTGACCCAGTTTTGGCTTTAATTATCTGTTCCTCTGGAAGGGTTCAATCCCAACAATCTCCCCCTGGAACAGATAATGCCAAAACTCTTCATTATTGTGGAATTCTTTATTGCCTCATCAACAGTTCCCTTATTTGACCTTTAAACTGTAGTTCAAAATCTAGGGCATCTATGTCATCATCATCCCTGCTAAGTGGAAGATCAAGGAGATCCTGCAAATCTTCAAGACTCAGGCCAAGAGCTTGTTCCCTTGATATTTTCTTCACTTCTCCACCAGACCTGAGCAAAGTCAATACGTAGGTCTGTTTGTCAGTTTCCCACTTTTGTATTTTTGAGCCTGGTGGGTTTCTTGGGAGATGCTTATTTGCAGAGGTATTTGGTGAGGCTGGCCTATTCATTACTGGCTGAGTAGTACTTGCAGATTGTTCCAATTCAAGATCTTCTTTTATCATCAATTTAATGCCCTCTTTTACGATGGCATTTCCAGCTTTTAGATCTTGAACTGTTTCAGCACCTGACTAGTTTTGACTCCTTCTTTTGTAGATGGCAGCACCAGCTGGAGCAGTAGTTCTTTTAACTTGCAGCTTTGGTGGTCTTTTTGAGACCTCTGCTTTAGAGTAGTCAGGTTTTTGAGGAACTTTGGGATCTTTCTTCCTTAGTTCTTCCAACCTTTTGTAGGTGGCCCTGACTATATCTTCTTTCCACCTTGCTATTTGTCGTTTAGACCCATAATCAGCAGCAACCAATTCCTCTTTCATTCTCTTCAGCTCAAGTGATTTATCAGGCACATTCTTTTTGAATTTTGACCATTCTGGAGGAGTGTTTGACCTCATTTTTTTTTATCATTTCTTGAATCCTGGCTGCTTCTCGTTCAAGCTCAGGAATGGTCCACTCCTTGTACATGTGCTTTTCTCCCTTGTATTTCTTTGTTGCCATGATGCTTTCAATGTAGTCTTTTCTCAGAGTTTCATCTGCTCTTTCTGAAATTTGTTGACATACATTTTTTTGCAAATTGTTCCAGGGATCTGACTTGTGTGAGCAAGTACTGATAGTTCTGCTGTATTTCCCTATCAGATTTCCCTTTTGTGTTTCTTTTTGAGATATCCTCTACTTGCTTAGCCTTGAGTTTCAAATATTCTTCAATATTTTTAGGCCAGGGATATCCTTCAACTGATGGCAATCTCCTTTTAGCAGGGTCATCCTCATAATAAAAGGACTTGATTTCATCTCTGACTGCAATGAGCTCAAGAGGAAATTGGACACCTGCAGGAGCTAAGGGCTGTTGAACTTGTGCTGATGAGAGAGGAACAGGTTTGGGTATTGTAACAAGTGACAAGGATTTTGAAGATGTTGGTGGTGGTGAATTGTCATCATCTTTAAGAATTAGCCTTCTCCTTTTTGTTTGAGGAGGGACTGATGATGTTTTTGGTGGACCAGTGGTGATAGATTGAGTGGCAGTGGTTTGTGATTGACTAACAACTGTTGAAACAACTGGTGTTTCAACCACTGTTGTCATTACAACAGATGTTGTAACATCTGTTGTCTTCTGCTTTTTGGCAGGAGAAGGTGGTGGTGAGATTGTTTTTGGTGGTGATGGTGGTGGTAAAACAGTGGTTGTGGTGTGTGTTGAAGTGATAACATATGTTGAAACTTCTGAAGTACCAGCAGTAGTTGATACAGCAGGAGTTACAACAGCTGTTTGGGTGGAGGTTTGATGTTGTTGGCTTTTGGATGGTGGTTTTGGAATATGCTTTGGAATTCTGGATGGGATGGATTTAGGTTTCCTTTTTGTCTTAGGATTTTTAGTATCCTTTGACCCAGAACAACCCCGCGCATACAGCTCCATGAAAGCTCTTTTCTCCTCATTCCACCTTGAAATATCCTTTGCCACTCTATCCCTTTTTACACTTGCTACTCCTTCATCAAGTGCTTCTTGGGTTGCATCAACCTTTTTACTACCATCTGGCACATGAATTTTTCTGGTCATAGCATCCCTTTCTGGTTCAATGTAAAGACCATCATCTATTCCCTTCTTTTTCCACTCCTGAATTTTCTCCCCATTTTTGGCATTATCTTCTGGTAGTTGATCAATGAAAAGTACTGTTGGAGGAGCAGTGCCAGTGGTTTCCAATAATTGGGCCTTGATTGCCTTAATGTCTGCTTGAGTGTTCTTGTACCTAGACTCCATTATGTTTCTCAGCTTTTTGACATGTTTTTCATGTTTCTGATCTGCCAGTTGTGCTTGTTGATGGAGAAAAGGTTGAAATAGATCTCAGAGCTCATTTGTAGCAGGTGCTTGTGGTGGAGCAGGTGCTTGAGGTGGAACAGCAGTGGATTGTACCTTTTGTACTTGTAACAACTGTTTCAGCATATCTTTGAGTTCTGCAACAGAGTTATCAAGTTTTTCAACATGATCCGTCAATTTCTGGTACTTTAAACCATCACCCAATTGAATGGGATCATCTGATTTCCCACTAGTAGTGGTTTTATCAGTGGTTGAGGTAAGGAGTTTACTCCAAACATTAACCACTGATGCCCCTTTTTCTTGGTACTGGGGTCTTCTCCCTTCAACACTTGACAGTCTTTTGATGTTGCCAGAGGATAAGAAAAGTGCACTGGTAGATGTTAGAGGTGCTATAGAAGGAATTGCCTCCAAGGAAGTCTTATTAATGTAACCACTGTCCAACTGTAAACCAGTGGGTTCAACAGTTGTAGTGGCTGCTTCACTTGGATTACCACCAAGAGTTACTTGTAACTCAAGGGGTGTAACCTCCTCAGGTTGTGTTGGTGGGTTAGCAAAGATTGATACATCAGACCCAGTCATTTGTTGAGGTATGTTCTCATTGATAGGTGATTGAGAAGGACTGGTTAGTGTCTGGTTCAAATCAATTGCGTCCAACAGCAGTTTAGTTGGTGAAGGAATTATGGATGTGAGGTTTGGTGTAGAAACAGGATTTGCCCCGGGCATTGAGCTGTGGATGATGAAACCAAGTGATTTAGAGCATCATGATGTGGTGGCCCTATGTGTACAACCTGTTCTTTTTGTGAAGAAGCAGGAGGAGTTTCGGTTATGGGTTGAGATATTTGTACCAACTGTTGTGAGGAAGTAGCAGCAGTGGTTTCTTGTGACATTTGTGCTGTCACAGGCAGTAGCTCTGGTATCTCATCCTCCAGAGTTGCCTTTTTGATGGGTTTGGGGGGTTTTTGATTTTTCTTTTTCTGTGGCTTTTTAGTGATTTTAGGTGTGGGTTTCAAAGCAGTTGTTCTGCTGCTTTGATCACCTTGAGCAGTGGGCTCAGCAGCAGATACCTGAGGAGCAGTGGTAGCTGCTAAATTCTGCTCAGGCAGCTCTGCTTGTGTTTTGCAAGGTGTTAACATTCTTGAAAAAGTTTCAGCAGTTAAAATGTTTATTTGACAATAATCACCTTGGTTTATTACAGCAATATCATCCTTACTGAATTTCTTTTCAAAATAATAACTTAAAAACCTTGGAAACAGTAGGAATGATTTTGTTTCAACATTATTAACCAAATCATTAAAGATTTCCCTAGAATAATTAAATTTTTCTTCTTGAAGAATAGCATATCCCAGATTTTGAATCTTTAATGGTATTTCATTAAAAGAAGTGGTTTTGTTTGAAACACACATGAGGAGGGTATGGAATAAAAACCTTGTTGCAGAAGGAAAGAAACTTTTTTGTAAGGTAGCTTTCTTCATCATTGTGTCTGCATACCCTCTCTCAATGAAGTCAATTTTTAACTCATTTTTAGGGAAAGAAGTTTTACCTTGCTGATCCTCGAGTTTAAAGACTTCTGATATAGATTGTGGCGTGATTTGAATAGCTTTACCCTTTAAAGTTGAGTTAATGGCTACCACAGTTTCACCTTGTTTGTCAAGGGTTGCGTTTTTCCAAAACTTTCGTTGGGTTGCTAAGTAAATTGGTGCATCGGCTATTAACAAAGTTTTGTACTTTGATTTAGCCATTTTGGTGATGATGGAGTCGAAAGCATCTGTGGTGCTGGGTTTTGTGAGAAGACCTAGAAGATTGTGAGATGGTTTGTATGGAATTTCAGTGATAATGACCTTTTGAGAGGCCGCTTTCGACGATGATTTGGATGTGGGTTTTGCAGATGGCTTCGATTTTGTCATTTTGAGATGATGATCGAAGAAATTTGTGAAGGAATTTTGAAGAAAAACTGTTTTGAGAAGAGATTTTTTGAGAATTCAATTCGACAGTAAAACCCTGTTTTGGTGTGAAGTGGGGGTTTTATAGAGGAAAAAGTGAAGGCTGACGTGGCAGCGGTTACAAAAGTACTGACCACTATGTACTGCCCACATGCCAAACTCTGAAGAAATGAATGGACAATACTTTTATGAAAGTTACTGATGAAGACAGTGGTTACAACGGTAAAATGGAAGCAGTTGATGATTTTTGCTATCAGTGGATAGCTTATCAGTGGATAAGACACTGCTTTTGAACAACAGAGTTTATCAAGAAAATGAGAGAACAGAGGATGGCTTTCAGCAGTGGACAGACATTTTGAAGGAGAACAGACTTTTGAACAAACAGTGGTTAAGGCAGACTTTTAAGGATTTTAATGAAAACTTCATTTTTAGCTATTTTTAAGGATGGATTTTTGATTTTCTGAAAACATTTTAATGCTTTTATTCATAGAAAAACAAGATTTTGCTTGTTATTCCATGTTTAGCATGCCAATCCTAGAGACCAAGCTTTCAAAAGTGGCTGTATCTAGTGCTTTTGTGAGCACATCTGCCAGCTGGTCTTTAGTTGGAACATGATGCAGAGAAATCAAACCTTTTTCATAGCAATCCCTCACAAAGTGATGTCTGATGTCGATGTGTTTGGTGGTTGAATGGGAAACTGGATTTTTGATGATATTTTCTGCTGCCTGGCTATCCAACATGAGTGGTGTCTTTAAGGCAGTGATACCAAAATCTAGCAACTGATTTTGAAGCCACATGAGTTGGGCTGTACAGCTTGCAGCAGCAATGTATTCAGCTTCAGCAGTGGATGTTGAAACAACTGCTTGCTTTTTGCTTTGCCATGAAACTAAGCAATCACCTAGAAACTGGCACCCTCCTGATGTGGACTTCCTTGTGGTGTTACATCCAGCAAAGTCACTGTCTGAAAATCCTGAAAGCTTGATATTCCCATTAGCTGGATACCAGATACCAAGTGTGGGAGCACTTTTTATGTATCTGAATATCCTTTTTACAGCAATAAGATTGGATTTTCTAGGGGCTGATTGACTTCTTGCACAAACACATGTTGCAAACATGATGTCTGGCCTAGATGCAGTTAGGTACAACAAAGACCCAATCATGCTTCTATATAAAGTTTGGTCAATCAGCTCATCCTTTTCATCAGACATGACAAGCTTATTTGTTGCCATGGGTGTGCTGCATGGTTTACAATCATTCATATCAAATTTTTTCAAAAGTTCTTTAGCCTATTTGCTTTGATGAATGAAAGTTCCATTTTGCATTTGCTGAACTTGGAGACCAAGAAAGCATTGCAGCTCACCCATTGCACTCATCTCAAACTCAGCTGTCATGAGTTATCTAAACTCTGCACACATTGTGTTACATGTGCTTCCAAAAATAATGTCATCCACATAAATTTGGACAATCATTAATTCCTTCCCTCTCCATTTTAGAAACAATGTTTTATCAATGGTACCTCTTTTGAAACTATTTGAGAGTAGGAAGTTGGAAAGAGTTTCATACCAGGCCCTTGGTGCTTGTTTCAGGCCATACAAAGCTTTGTTCAGCCTGTAGACATGATCTGGATAAAATGGATCCTCAAAACCTGGAGGTTGACACACATACACCTCTTCTTGAATTGTACCATAGAGGAAAGCAGTTTTGATATCCATTTGAAACACCTTCATGTTGTGGTTGACAGCAAAGGGCAGGAACAGTCTTATAGCTTCCAATCTTGCTACAGGGGCAAATGTTTCATCATAATCAATCCCCTCTTCCTGTCTGTAACCTTGAACCACAAGCCTGGCTTTATTCTTGACAACAATACCCCTTTCATCAGTTTTGTTCTTGAAGACCCACTTTGTGCCAATGGGACTAACCTCTTCTGGCAGTGGTACAAGCTCCCATACTTGTTGTCTTTTAAACTGTTGGAGCTCCTCTTGCATGGCTTCTACCCAGCTGTTGTCTTTCAGTGCCTCTTGGTACTTGACTGGCTGATGGAGTGATAGAAAACCAGCAAAAAGACAAATGTTTTGGGTTTGGCTTCTTGTGAGCACCCCTTCATTGATGTTGCCAATGATTTGGTCAGGTGGATGAGATCTCAAGTAGATTAAATCTCCTTGGTATGGAATGATGGCATTTGTTGGTGAAGGCTGCAAATGTGTATCATCTGAGCTAACCACTGCTGGGGAGTTTGATGATCCAACAGTGGCTTCAAAAGGTGGTGGAATTGGAGGTAATGAAGTGGACACATGCTGACCTTTATCCACTGTTTGGGGATTTTTGTCAGCAGTGTTTGAGGATGTGGAAGCAGTGGTTGAGCTTTGACAGCTGTTTTGAACATCTGATGCTCTTCCCATTTTGACAGACTTTTGAGGAATGATGATTTCATACCCATAGTCTGGTGTTGGATCCTCTGATGGACCTGCACTGTTAGTCCTGACAGCAGTATTTTCAAAAGTAAATTTTTCAAGATCAAACAGATCTGCAGGATTTGCTGAGATTTTCATTGATGAAAGTTCATTGAACTTTACATTCAAAGTCTCCTCCACTGCCTTGGTCCGTGTATTAAACACTTTGTAGGCCTTGGCAGTGGTTGAGTATCCCAGATGATAACCACAATCAATTTTGGCTGCAAATTTTGAAATGGAATCTTTTAAGTTCAAAATAAAGAATGGGCAGCCAAACACCTTAAAGTATGAGATCAGTGGTTTTATTTTATACAGAATTTCATAAGCAGTCTTTTTGTGCCTAGGGTTTATTAAAACTCTGTTCTGGACATAGCAAGCAGTGTTTACTGCCTCTGCCCAGAAAGTTAATGGCAAACCTGAATCAGCAAGCATGGTTCTTGCAGCCTCAATCAAAGTTCTGTTCTTTCTTTCAACTACCCCATTTTGCTCTGCTGTTCTAGGGATGTTGTACTGTCTTACAATCCCTTTCTTCACACAGAAGGCATCCAACTCCTTATTTTTAAATTATGTGCCATTGTCACTCCTGAAGCTTTTCACTGGAAGGTCAAATTGCTTTTCAACCTGTGTCACAAAGTCTTGCAAAATGCTTGCCGTCTCATCTTTTGAGTGTAAAAAGAAAGTCCATGTAAACCTAGAAAAGTCATCAACAATAACCAGACAATATCTCTTCTTTTTGAGACTCGTGACTTGAACTGGGCCAAACAAATCCATGTGTAGTATTTGCAAACACTGGGTTGTTTTGGACTCTTCAATGGACTTATAAGAACTTTTATGCTGTTTTCCTTTTAAACAGAAAATGCAGTGTTCAGGACATGAAAATAATTTTTGTGGTAGGCCTCTCACCAAACCATTTTTAGAAATTTCAGTGATAGTCTTAAGATTTGTGTGTCCCAGCCTTCTGTGCCAAAGTTCTGTCTCTTTGTTAGAGGCAACTGAGAACAGACAGGCATCAGCTCTGGGACACTCTTTAGACATATCAACAACATAAACATTGCGACTTCTTTGAGCAACAAGTTTTGTTTGACCAGTTTTTATTATTGCTTCAATCTTTTTGACCATTTCTGGTCCAACAATCCTACAACACTCCTTTGTGAAGAATGACCCATACCCCTTGTCACTCATTTGTGAAACACTCAGGAGGTTGAATTTCAGACTGTCTATCAGATTGACATTTTCAAATTTTACATTTCCAGACTGTACTGTACCAGACCCCAGAACTTTCCCTTTACTGTTATTCCCAAAGGATATATCACCCCCTCCATGAATTTTGAAATCTTTGAGTAGGGCTTTACATCCAGTCATGTGCCTGGAGCCTCCACTATCAACATACCAAAGGCTATCTAAACAGGCAGAAGCTCCCTGCACATGAAGTAAAAGGATTAGTTCATTAGGGTTTCGAAAGCCAATAAGGCTTTGGATGGGGTCTCAACAGTGTCTGGGATGGATGCACATTGATGGACAGTAGTTAGGTCAGGGATTTGGACAGTTTTAGTACTGTTTCTTGCTAACCACTGTGGGGGGTCTTGACCAATCACCTGTTGGTACCCAAAAGGATGCCTGTTCACTTTAGGTTTAGAAGGCCTTTTATAGGCCTCATAAACGTGTGGAATCCTTTGGTAAGACTGTTTTTCCTTGCCTTTTCTGAACTGATTGGCAAGGGGTGCATCAGTAACCTGAACATCTCTTTTGACAGATGTTTGGTTCAGCTGTTTGAACTAGCACAAACAGTGGTTGGTTCTTGGTGAATTTGACATATGATGTTGATGGACTCAAGGATGTTTTAGCAGTGTACTCATTCTTTTTCACATCAAAGTTTTTGAGATACACACATGCTTGAGTTTTGTGGTTTGTTTTTCCACAAACAATGCAGCTTTCAGCTGAAACAATAACACTTTTTTTGTTCAAATCATAAGCTTTTAAATGGAAACAGACTTTTGTTAGATGATTCCTTTTCTCACAGAATTCACAAAACAAGTTATTGATCTTTTCTTTTTTCTCTCTTTTCGGACTCCTTTGCTGCAGAGGTTTTAACCTCTGTTGGGATATCCTTGAGAGGAATGACTTTAGCTTTTGGAGCTTTAACACCATCAGTTGATGTAAAGTCCATGGGCTTGAAATTTTCAAGAATATCACACTCATCAGACCATTTTGGTTTAAACTGATAATTTTCAAGCTCCTCAAAAGTAGAGGATCCTATTGGTCTGTCAAGTGTGATTTTGTTACCAAGTTTATCAGTGATTTTCACTTCTTGGCCATTCTTGTTTGTGGGTATGAACTCAGTGGTTGCATCAGTGGTTTGAACAGATTTTTCAAAAGCAATGTTTTCATCATCATGTTTTCTATAACCAACACCAAATTTCACATTGCTTTTTATCTGTTTTTCAAGCATAACCTCATACCCTTTGCATGATTCCACCCATTTTTCACAGGTGATCTGGGTGGACTCCAACTCCTTTTTGCAAACTTGGTATTTTTCTACCATAGTTTGGAGTTGAGTTTTGGTTATGCTTTGCTCTTCTTTAAGACTGCTGATCTCTTTCTCTTTTTCAGTCAATTTGTTTTTAAGGTCTTTTAAAGAACTTTCAAATTTGACTTCATCAGTTAAGATTTTATTCCGAAGGTTTTCATTTACCTCTTTGATGTTAGCAAAAGCAATAATGCAATTGTCAGAACACAGTTTTTCAAGAACTTGAGGAGATACCTTGGCAACAGCCATCATTGCACAATCACATTGATGATTTTCTTCATCATCAGCTCTATCTTCTTTCTCACCTGCTCTCTCATTTTTCTCTTCTTCTCTGTCCTCTATGGACCATGGGTCTGTCATTGGTTCAATCAGGGTTCCTGAACTTTCTCCCAGCAGCAATTCACCAGCAACTGCATTTACAACTGCTTCAGTCACCTCATCCACTGTTTCATCACTTAGCTGTTCACCTTCAATTTCAATCCCCTCTGGTATTGACTCTAATGCCATCAAAGAAAATTCATCATTAGAAGGTTCATTAGAAGCATAGAGTGCAAAATTTTCATCACCAAGCTCATCAGGCATGCTGCTCCAGTCAACAAAGCCTTGAGTGAAAAAGCTTTGCTGATCTGGTTGTTCCACTGCTGGAGCAGCTGTTTGAGGTGCAACAGGTTGCACTTGTGCCTGGGGGACAGGGGTTTGAACATATTGAATATGTGGAACAGTGGTTTGGACATAATGCACAAGCACAGGGGCAGCAGCATAATGAGTAGTGTTAACATGAGTTGCAGGGGTATATTGGGTATAGTGCACTGTGCTTTGATTTTGAGGTCTAGGGTTTGAGCTAGGATGAGTAATTACAGGACCAGTAGTTTGACTCCTGCATTCCCTAGCGAAATGACCTAGCCTATTGCACTTGTAACACTTGATTTTTGATTTATCCAACCCAACCCTTAGATTCCCATGTAAACCTGGGAATTTTCGCCCTGTTCTTTTGTAGAATTTGCTAGTTCTAACACTGAGCAAAGCCAATTGGTGCAGGATGTCCATCTCTTCTAAGTCAGTGGGATCAAAATGTTGTAAATCATTGAGTTCAAAACATAAATTATCTGACATCTGGTTTTCAGTGTTTGCAGTAAAAGCATAATTTGCAGAGTGACGATCAGGGTTGGTAAAGTTAACACCAGCTGTTATATCAATGAAATGATCATAACCCTGTTCCTTACTACTGCTACCAGATTCTTCCTGACCAAGAAGAGCTGTGCTACCGAATGAGTAATCATTAGTGGCTTTTCCAGACTCTTGCAACTTCTTTTTCTGGTTCAACTCCCTTTCATAAGTCAGGAGTCTACCATGAAGTTGGGTCAGGGTCAGATCTTTGAACTCAACAGAGTTTCTAGTCACAAATGCAATTGTGTCCCATTTATCAGGTAGTGATCTAAGAAACCTGCTATTTTGGGTTGATTTTGGAAATTCAACCTTAACAAGCCTTAGCTCACTAATGAGACAACTGAAACGTTCAAATTGTTGGGTCAATGATTCACCCTTAATGTGAAAGAAGGTTTCATACTGCTGATTCAGAATTTCCCTATTGTTTTCAATAACTTCTTCTGTTCCACCAAACTGTTCCTTCAACGCATCCCATAGCTCTTTGGCACTGTTACAGTGTAACAGTCCAGCATAGATCTCATTAGGTAATGCGGATGCTATGATGCTAAATGCCTTGGCCTCCAGTTCGAACTTTTGAAAATCAGTTTCAGTATAGTTTTCATAAGGTTTTGGTACGAACTTCTTTGGATCCTCAGCACTTGGCACCGTAGGAACATGGGGACCAAAAACAACAGACCTCCAACATCCAGTGTTCTGTTGAGCAAGGATGTGACCCATCCTTCGCTCCCAGATGTTGTATTCATTTCTTTTAAGCATAGGTGGTTTAAAAAGTGAGCCAATGTTATTCTTATCATCTTGAGATTGTGACGTCATCCTGGTTGTTTTACAGACACTGATTAATCAACTTTAATGGTGATTAAACCTTGCTCTGTTTTTCAACACAAACGAACAAACTATCGATATCAACGATTTTGAGCTGAACTATTTATGTCAAAATGACTGTTAAATCAAATTTGACTGTCCAAGCTCTGATACCAATTGTTGGATCTGAGTTTGGTTTTGATTGTATTTTACGTTTGAAATTAAGATGAAGATGGATGAGTTGTGCAGCGGAATTAAGATGAA
This sequence comes from Helianthus tuberosus, assembly GCA_030545235.1. Taxonomy (NCBI): domain Eukaryota; kingdom Viridiplantae; phylum Streptophyta; class Magnoliopsida; order Asterales; family Asteraceae; genus Helianthus; species Helianthus tuberosus. Next base: position 23,216 of record JARYGA010023181.1, read on the forward strand.
AACAAACTTTGCATACAATCAAACGAGAGTATTGCTTTGATCAAGACATTTTCTACAAAGAACCGAAAGATTGAATTTAGTTTCAACAACGATTACAATGTAATGCTTAATACAAACTCCCCCTCAGCCAGAGCTCAGCGTTTGTTTGTGCAGGAAAACAAGTTTGCAAAGAGCTAATAGAACAGTACAGAGCACTGTTCTATTTATAGGCACTAGCAAACAACTGAGCATCTAAGCTGACGTCACCATGAAAGCGACATCTAACCTCCTAACAAACTATAACCCCTGATCTATACAAACACTGCTTTACTAACTACTGCTTATTACATTACATTACATAAAGACAGAATAAACAACTGTTGCATCCCTCCACTGTTGTGAACCTAACAGTACTTGTCCGGATCAGCAGTGCTTGAACCAAGGAAGTAGATTGAACAGCAGAGCTTTAGTTCTATCATCAGGTCTTTACTTGAGCAGCAGTTTGACGGTCAGTAGCTTGCACGATCAGTAGATAGGAGGTCAGCAGATGTTGAAATCACTTTCAAGGGGAGAGACTTGTATGTAACATCTGCTTATTCTGGATCCACTGCTCTGACCCAGTTTTGGCTTTAATTATCTGTTCCTCTGGAAGGGTTCAATCCCAACACTGCGAAACGAACGTTGGTGACCGCCCGGATAATATTTAAATCCCAAAAATATTCTGTTATGATTAAAATTTTATTTTTAATCAGGTTCGTGTTGAAAAATAAATTAAAACGCTTAAAAACGTTATTTTTCAAGTTTAAGCGCGTACCGCGTGTTTCTGCGCGACACAGTGCTTCTACTGCAGAACGCTGATAACGCAGCCAGTCTTGGCAACTGAAATTTATTTCAGTAATATTTTGGCGAGTTTATTTTTATATAATAATAAAAATAATTTAGAACGCCATAAATCGGGATTTAAACGCTAGATAAAATACCCGGTATCCAGTTAAATACTTGTTTTTAACTAATTTACCAACAAAGTTACACTTTAACCCCCCCCCCCATATATAAAATTCGGTCACATATAAGGGGACCCACCAAGATCACCAATATATTTTCCAAGATCTTGCATAAAATCATATTTGATCTTGTTTGACACTTGTTATTGCATGCTCTCATGAGAACTTCCATATATCTCTTCATAATCTTATAAGATCACACTCCACTCATCACTCAATATCCTCACTCTCTCTCCCTCCTAAAACTGTACACCCCTCTCTCTCTCCATCTTCAAACCTTCAAACTTTGTTCTTGAAAATTTCAACACCATTTCAAGCTAAATTCAAGTTAGAGTGAAGATCCAAAGGTGTTTCCAAGGTGCATTCAAGTGATTTCAAGCTTCCTATCATCAAAATCTCATCCCACAACCTACTTGAATCTTGAAGGTATAACATTTATGTTTAAATCATACTTTTGATTCTTGGTTGTTCTTGATGATTTGAAGTCTCTCTTGAATCTTGGAATTTTCACAAACTTGGAAATCTAAAATGAAATGGGTCTTGATACAAATAAAAATGGTGATGTTTATGTGGGTGTGTATGACCGTACATATATATATACATGTGTGTATGAGTTTTGAGCTTTATTTTTTATAAGTACATGTTTAGGTTGTTGCTTGTTCTTGAATAATAGTTAAAATGCAAGTGGTTGATGATCTATGCATGATTTGATAAATGTTAAATTACATCAGAAAATAAACATGAATAAGTTGCATATTTGATGCATTTAAATTCGTATGAAATGTTGGTGATATGATAGTATGCTTTAGACGCTTGTACATGAGGATACATGTTGATTTAAAGCTCAAGAAATGATAAAAAGTGATTGTATGACAAAAATGTTTTAGATCAGGTTGTGAACACTAAAAATAAAATTATTTGGTATATTATAATGGCATGAAACTTTGACATAGGTTTGATAGCTTTGCATCTTGTACATATAGCTTAAAAAGTGGTAAATTATGTGAAATTTGCATGATTTATGTGCTTTACTTAAGACCTGCACTATCATGAGTATAACCTTTATTTTATTCAGTAAATAACATGGGTTATGTTAAAATTTCAAGTCGTTTCGATTTGGGATGGTTCGGGTAACGTTTGGTGCAAAACTATGCGGTAAAACGGTTAAAAATCGGCTTTTCGGATGATTTTTATAAAACTGTTTTAGATCAGTAAGTAAACTGATATTTTTGATATAAAAATAAGTATTTTAACTTATATTAAGTTTACTTGGTGTTTGGTTAGTCGTACGTGACTTCCGACGCCCAAAAATGTTACCGAATCGCTAAAATAAGTGTTTTTCGACATAACTAGAATGGGTTGTTCATGGGTAAATTTTATGTGTTACAATGTGCTATGTGTTTTACAATATGTGTATGATGATGTGTTTAATGTTAACAAGATTACGTGTATTACGCTTGAGTATATATATACAAATATACCAAAATAATCAAAAATAATAACTTTTCGAGAAATCTCAAGGTTATGTGAAAATTCTAAGTATCGGAGAAACTTATGTATTTTGTGTGTTTTTTGATTATTAAATCATTCTTATTTAATTTAGGACGAATAAACAATTTGAAGGATTGTGTTAACATATAAAAAACGCACCCAAAGGTGAGTACATAGATCCCCTCTTTTTACTCTTTTCGATTGTTTTGGGGTGATTCATATGTATCAAAACGATTTCGATATTTTAACGATGGTTTCAAAAACGATTACGATGGTTTATACAAAACTAATAACGATTTCGATAATGTGAACGAACTTGTTGGTTGTAGTTACATAACGAATGACATTCATTAATTTTGGCCGAACCGAACAGTATTAGGTTATGGTACCATAGGATCCGACAAATCCCGTTATCAGACTGCACCCATGGTTATGTGTGGGTTAAGTGGGTAACGACTGAACCTGATGATTGTTAACTTACCCTTTGGTGGTTTGTTAATACGAGTTGAACGATAAACTATTCACGAAGGTTTGAATGTTATTAGCGAGACGACCAAAAGTAGT